>CAXKVV010000190.1:0-27979 GCA_964058805.1 Schoenoplectus triqueter | reverse complement strand
AATGTGTTGAGTGGTTCTATAAGCGTCGAAAAATTACAGCAACTTGGAAGCCCAATGTCTGATATTCTCCCAGAAGGTCATGGAATTGATAAAACATCGCGGTGATAAGAGAATAACTTATAATGGCATATCACTGAATTGGGGTATAAACAAGTATGATGTTTACAACAGAAATAGACTTATTGAAACAGTATTATTCTATACTTATATATATTTTTATTTAACTTTACAGTTTAAGAAATAATTTTTAATTTTTATTTCAAATAATAGGGACAAAGGGATGAAATAAAATATGAGGTTGAATTAGCTATAACGAAATTGATAATTGTTGGTGCCAAAAATCGTAATTGACCGGTATTCAATGCGATAACTTGCTTGTCGTTTGTTCGTTCAGAAAACTGGATTACACTCAATATGTTAGTCCATATTATAGCATTCAGTAGTATACTAACACATGATTTGGTCATTGACGTAGTTATGATAATAAATGAGATTGACTAATGTACAACGGTCTGATCATCATGTCAGATCTGACAAAAAATAACAAAGAAAGGAGAAGAAAAATACGCATTCCAGTGGTTATGGATGAAATAGAGAGTCGTATCAACAAACTACCAACTCTAGGTCGTGCTCGTTCGAACAAAACATGATTTATATTACATGGTGTAGTGTTTACATTTTATTATTATAATTTAATATTAACTGTTGTTGTAATATTTTAATTTTTTAACACTATTTTATAATAATCTACTGTCGTGTTTATGTTTCACATTATAAAACTCGGGTCGTACTTCATTTTTAATATAAATATATAGGTAACTGTATAAAAAAATATCTGAAACTGAATTTAAAATTCGATCTGGGAATCTGAGACCGAGTTTCAAACTCGACCAAAGTTAATAACGCATAAAAAAACCCTCTTATCATTTCTCTATTTTTTTTATTTTATTTACCAAAAACAATCTGGTTGTTAAATGTCGCGTGACATAAATACAATGGCATATGGTCCCAAATCAAATATCAAGTTGCTCTAGCCCATAAATCCATAATGGCGCTCCATGGTCCCAAAAATTGATTGAAATTCATGACACAACTTGTTGTCACAAAAAGTGCCGTATCAATTATTATTGTGGGGTCCAACACTCACTGTAATATGCAGGACTAGAGAAAAAAATATTTTTTTATTATTAATTTTATCACGTTAAAAGATTCCGTTATCTTAATAAATTCAGTCTATCTCTTAAACAAAAAAAATAGTGCATTTCAATCATAATCAACGTCAGGGAAGCGAATATAATGTCAGTGACGAGTGACGACACTCGATGCAGTCGTATGTAATTTAATATTGGATTAATTACTCAAATGCTAATGTGAGTGGCAAAGTATACTTTATGTAATTTCTCTCATTTTTTAATTTAAAAGACTAATTAAACCATTCAACGTGATTTTATTATTAAAATACTAGTATATTATATTTGCTTTGTTATGAGTTATTTCTATATTATAATCTTTATACATCAGACATTTAAAAATATCATTCTATTCTAATATAAAATATGATAACAAAAAAGTAAGAAACAAATACAATTAATCTATTGCTTTTATGCAGTAATCATAACTTTCCTAAAAAGATATATAATTAAATTTTAAATTTGATAAACTCTTCCGCAAAATGATGTCTCTTAGGAAAGAGATATTATTAATTGTATAATTTTTCGTATAGTGGATGTGTTATAAATTAAACAAAGACTTAAATATTTTCGTTACAATCTATCACATTATAAAAAATTTCTAATATATCTAACGATTTATGTTATATTTAAAAGTTAATTATTAAATTTTAGTCAATCTGATCTTATATGATCATGATGCTTACACATTTAATAATGAGTAGAGATGCTTAGAGACTAAGTTTTATATTTTATTAAAAAAAATCTATTTTATTTAGAGGTAGAAAAATGCATTGAGGTTATGATTTTCAATAATAATAATTTTCTACATCTCAAAAATAGAAAAAAAATAGAAAAAAATATATAAAATTTAGTCTCTAAATATATTTTAATATGGTGAATACTTTGAACGTTTGAATCGATATTTTGAATTCAAAAAATAAAAGATATGATGCGATATATTTTATTTTATTTCGCTACTCACCATAGTATAACTCAGAACTCCTTAATTCTTCCTTTATTTCATATTTAATCATTATTTAATATATCTTATATATGAACTCTCTAAATTGTTTCATATTTATCCATGGACTCTCAAATATATCTTATATAATATTTAATTACTGAAATATTTTTATATATGCCTAATAATAATTATTATATATTACTTAACTCTTTAATTTCTATCTAAATTTATTTAAATCAAATTATATAAGTATTATTTAATTACTTTTCTCAACCAGACCTAAAACCGAACCTAATGTCTCACATCAGATACATTTTATAGAATTTCTACTCGAGTCAAATCGGATTGGATCAAAAAATAATTCAATGATGTCTATATATCATTAAAATTGACACTTCTACTATCTTCTCACTTCCTAATTTCAGTTATGTCACCTTATCCTCTATTGTAATTTGTAATACATGACTACTGAAGCTTCTTTGCGAACACTATAAATGCATGCCCTCCTTTATTTCAACTTCATATGAGGCCTTATTGTATAACACAATCTTACTCTCAATGGAACTAAACTCGAGATGAGATAACTTATCTGAGGAAAAAGATTGAGTAAAGATGAAGGTGCAATGTGACTTTTGCAGTCTCGAGGTCGCCTCTTTGTTTTGTTTTGCTGATGAAGCGGCACTGTGCAATAGCTGCGACCGCAAGATTCACCATGCGAACAAGGTTGCAAGCAAGCACTGTCGATTATCCTTCCTCCAGTCAGGCCGCCTCACATCAATCGGCCCCTTTCTGTGATATATGCCAGGTAACTTGCATGATCAGAAGAATTTCGGGGCTACACAATTATTTTTTTGATATACCTCTTTGATGTTCTTACACTTAAATTTTAGAATTTAAACATGAAATCCAAAATTTGAGTTTAATTTGTTTCGATACGGGTATGTTGGCATTAAAAGATAGTTCGCTTTACAATGTGTATAGCCGAGATGAGGTTGGTGTCTCTGGTTTCACCGAGCCACAGCAATGCCAACAGTGATTACACAGAGTATTTCATTAATGCAAAACCAGCTTGGCATGCGGAGGAAATTCTGTTAAACAATTCAGCAACCACCTCAACTCCTGCTAAAATTGCTCCATCTTCCATTTCAAATAGACAGTATTATTAAGTTGGTTAAAGTTTTTATCAATCTATTTATTACATACTCATTTCTGAACACACAAGGTTGGAACAAAGATTTTTGTATAGGAGAATCGAGATGTAAATTATGTTATTAAAGCATTACAATTGATAAATTAGAAAGAATTAATGCATTTTACAAAATAAAAAATATATGATAAAATATAACTCCAACATTTAACTTCCACGTGATTAGGGAGAGAGAAGGGAGCACCCCAGTCTCTCCCTTATCTCCACCCATATGAACACAAACTTCATTTTTATCTCAAAAAATATATTTTTTTTGGAAAATTAGATCTGCAAAACCAAAACTGAGTAAGTTAGGTTTCTTAATTTAATTTTGCTCATAATAGTAACTGGATTGGTAATTTTGAGAAAGGTAAAAAAACAGAACAATAGAACTTCACTTAAACTAATAAAACGTAGCAGTTGTTGAGATGACATAGTTTATAGTACAGGGAGCATTGCATCATCATGCTTCCCAAGGAAGGTTTCCTTTTTGGGTCACGCGGAGACCATTCTTTTTTTTTTTTTTTTTTTTGAGAAAGGAGACCATTCTTATACTAGGGAACCAGAGATGGATATCATAATAAATGCCACTCCGAGATAGCGTGTTAAAAAAATCCGGATGGGTCAGATTCAACCCGCGTAACTCGTGGTCGCGATCCGATTTGTGATCCAACTCATCAGTTTTGTAATTTATTAGAACCGACGAGTCTAGCATGGACACGAGCAAAAAAAAATTAAAAAAAATCTGTGCTAGATCCGATCCGACTCGTCCAACCTATGCAAACCCGTGACCGACCAGGGAAACTTGAAAATAAAACCCAAGAAACCCGTGAATCCGACCCGTCCGGCCCATCCCACTTTACCCGGCCTATCCGCCCCCTTTACCCGTGAAACCTGACCCCTTTACCCGTTAAACCCGACACATTACCGGCTACAATTAAAAAAAAAACTATCAAAGAAATTCGAAAAAAAATAAAATAAAAATTAAAAATCACAATTCAATTTTCCCCCTATAAATATCATCACATTTCATCTCATATTCTCACACAAACAAAATAATTCTCTCTCTCTTCTCAATTCTCCAAACCAAACTCTCTCTCTTAATTTGCTAATCGTTAGATATTAACAATTCTCTAATTATATTATTATAATAATCTAGTTACTTTATCCAAAAAAAAATCAAAAATATTTATATTAGTGTTACTTATTTATTATTGTCAATTTAACATTCGTTATATATTATCTCTCATTAATTCGTTTTAAAGTTTCAGGCATTCGGCAATCTTTCGATTCCGACAAAAAAAGTTAGTTATACTTTATATATTATATTTTATAATTAGTTTATATTTTTTAATAATTAGTTTTTTAAATATACATTTGCATTCTTTTTTGTCATTAGTTTCTTTTAATTAGTTTTTATTATATTTTTTTATAATTAGTTCCTTATAATTTTTTTTACATTCTATAAATTAGTTGTATTTTTAATTTATAATAATTAGTTCTTTTTTTATATTTTGAACATTCTTTAATAATTAGTTTTTTTTAAATATATATTTATATTATTTATTTTTTTATCATTAGTATCTTTTAATTAGTTTTTGTTATATTCTTTATTTTTTATTATATTCTTTATTTCATTAGTTATATTTTTAATTTATAATAATTAGTTTTTTTTTATATATTTTTAATGTTCATTAATATCAAATGACATCTCCCAATCACTCTCATGCCGAAGAAATGACACATCGGTTGAACATTAAAAATTTTGGTGAAGAAATGACACATTCTAACCCTCCGCACCCATACTATCAACAAAATCCTAACCCTCCGCATCCTTATTATCAATAAATTTCATCACAATAATATTATCCATCACAATCGTAGGTTGATCTTAATTACAATCCGTAAAACACTTCCTTTAGTGCCGGACAAAGTTCGACCTCATATTTCTCAAGTTCCCAATATCACTTAAGTTCCTAATTTAACACCGATATAATAACTAGTGTTGGACTTCCACCATTATATCCAACGAGTGCAGAATATTCCATACCAATACCCAACGCAAGCGTCCCGGAATCACCGATTGAATCCAGAAATAACAAGAGAAGGAAAAAAGCTCCCCCAATTTATGATACACCTTGGTGGCGCTATTACGAACAAACTTTAGGTCTTGACGATGTTCAAATAAATGCACGATGTAAGGTAAGTAATTGCAAAACTTCGTACAATTATATAATAAAAATTAATTTAAGTCAATTTAAAAAATATATCGATAAACACATAGAAAAAAATGAAGAACCCCAAGAATGACTCGATACCCGTATGGTACAAAGTTGTTTGAACTCGGACGATACTAGAACACTTACCAAATATGACAAAAAAGAATGTTAAGTGAGTTTACTCGATACATAGCGAAAGAAGAACAACCAATAAGTATGACATATCGTACTGATTTTGCCGATTGGTAATTAGGGGTTGTGGTCAACCATTGTACAAAAGGTTTCATCATAACAAAATTGTATCCGAGTTAAAAAAAATAATATATTGAATGAAAAAATGAATTATTGACCATATTTGTAGTTACAACAAAGAAAATATCAATTACATATGATATCTGGACCGTCGATACATATGATCTTAGTTATTACTAAATATGACAAAAAAGAATGTTAAGTGAGTTTACTCGATACATAGCGAAAGAAGAACAACCAATAAGTATGACATATCGTACTGATTTTGCCGATTGGTAATTAGGGGTTGTGGTCAACCATTGTACAAAAGGTTTCATCATAACAAAATTGTATCCGAGTTAAAAAAAATAATATATTGAATGAAAAAATGAATTATTGACCATATTTGTAGTTACAACAAAGAAAATATCAATTACATCTGATATCTGGACCGTCGATACATATGATCTTAGTTATAGTTGTGTTATCGCTCATTATATTGATCATGATTGGATTTTACAAAAAAAATATTAAGTTTTCGAACCATGGATTATCCACACGCTGCATAAATTATTTATCAAGTAATTATAAATGTATTGCATGAGTATAATTTGAAAAGAGATTTAGAGAACAAAATATTTTTAATTTCTTTTGATAATGCAAGCAATAATATTAAATCTATTGATTATTTTACACGTGCACTAAACCCAATTATGGATGGTAAAATATTTCACAAAAAATGTGCATGTCATATTCTAAGTTTAACTGTTAAGACGGGTTTGAAGACAACCGCTGTTAATAATTTAATTTATAAATTTAAAGATGATCTTAATCATATTTATTCTAACAATATAGGAAAACAAGATTTTTATACCTTGTGTGGATGATTAAATTTGAATAAGTTAAAATTCAACGTTGAAATTCAATATATAGGATATTACAACGTGTCCCTCCATACAAACATGCTATAAGTGAGACCCTACATAACTCACCTGAGGGATTATCGTTATTATGCTCCATGAGAGAATGGGGCCAACTCGAACAAGTTCACACATTTTTAGAAGTTTTCTTCAATGCAACCGTTCAACTATCATGCTCGTACACACCATCCGCGCATCAATTGCTTCAACATCTCTATTTGATATCCAAAATTTATTTTCTTTTCGTCTTTATATTTATTTCATTATAAATTTCAAGTTATTTCATTATTAATTTATTTTATTTTTTTTAAGATGTACCATGATTTAGAGGATATAGAACTTCGTCGAATCACGGAGGATGTGCACGGTGACTCTCCTCTGTCATCGATTATAGAAGTCATGAGAGATAAATTCCTGAAATATTAGGACGAAGTCCCTCTCGTTACAATTCTTGCCAATTGTCTCCATCTTTTATTCAAGAAAAAAATATACCATAAAATTGATTGAACGATATAAGAAGAATCTAAATTTACCACATAACGGGGAGGAACAACGTGTGACCTCTGCATTGGATGAAATGTTCAGCCTATATAACATCCAACTTCATGCGAACCAAACGAATCAACCATTTTTTTTCGAATCTTTTGAATCATGACAGGAGCAATAGTCGGTCTGCCTTGAAGGAAGATGATGAATCACAAATGCAAACAAACATGAATGATTTAGTTAGCAATTATTTAGGAAATATGAAACCTGACGGTATTGAAATCCTTAGCTATTGGAAGATGATTGAAACTGTATATCCAACTCTTGCCATGATGACCCGCGATATATTTGCCGTGCCCGTATCAACCGTCCCTTCTGAATTCTATTTTAGTTCAGCAAACATGATACTAATAGATAAACACAGCATATTGGATACAAAGACATTCGAACGACTCATATTCTTGAATGATTAGTTTGATGCAGAACAACGTAATCAATATGCACTCGTAGAATAATCATCCGGTGAATTTATGACAAAAACAGATGGAGACTCAGATGGTATACCAAAAAATGATCTATGGTATATGAACTCCAACTTTTAGATGGTATCTCTAAATCTTTTTTATTTATTTTTTAATTTTTAATATTTTTCTAGCATTTATATTATTTTTTTATTTTTTTTAATAAACTTCACTAACAAAAAAAAGTTAAAACTCCGCTTATGTATTACATAGTCGATCCCAAATTCGAAATAAAGGAGGAGGGTAACTTTATTTCTAACTCATTTATTTTAAATTTTGTAATATTTAAGTTTTTTTCTTAATTTATATCATTTTATTCAAATTTTTTAAGATTTTATTTAAATTTTTAGTTAAGTTATATCATTTAAAATTTTATTTAAATTTATTCTAAGTTATATTATTTAAGATTTTATTTATTTTTTAAATAATTTTTTTCGAATTTTTGTTTTTTTTTAGAATTTATTTGAATTTTTTATTACTTTTCAATTTTAAAAATGACAAAAAAATAAAAATAATGTTTTTGGTCAAGAATATAAATAGTTATATATTTTAAATATTTTTAATAATTATTTTTGAATTCTTCAGAATTTTAGAGAATTTATTTGGATTTTATTGAATTTTAGAAGAAAAAAACGCCGACCCATCCCGTTCCCGCCCCTCCCCGCCGACCCGACGAGTCGCGGCCAAACCCCCTAAAATAAACCCGTCCTAATTCGTTCCGTAAAAATCCGTTAACCTGTCCCGACCCGTCTTATCAAAACCTACCGACCAACCATAACCCATCCCATCCCGACCTGATCCGACCCATCCCGTTTTTATAACACTACTCCGAGACTGTGTTCAACAATCGGTCCGCAATCATGGCCCTTGAGTATGTTGAGTATGGAACACAAATTCCTGCTATGTTTATCCCTACTGTCATCTCCTGCTAACCGAATTGTGATATGAAGCGTATGGAACGATTCCAGGAGCTGTGCTGTAAGAGATCCTAGACTGGTACACGGCTGGTACTATAAAACTGAATTTTTAGAGGTATTCGGACAAGTCGAGTCGTGTTTGAGTTCGAATAAGTCAGAAGGTTAGTTTGATCAAAAAGAAAATTTGGGTCACAATCGGGTTTCGGGTCGACTATTGACGATTTTTTTATCGGTTTCGGATCATTTCGGGTTCTTTTGAGCTCAGCTCATCTCGAATTTTGATTTGATTTATCTCAGACTCATCTTAGGTTCCACATCGTTCGGGTTTGGATCAATGTCAGATTTTGGATGCAGAACAAAATCAAATGCCTACAGATCGATGTCATATTGCCTTAGGTTTTGGATCATAATCAGATAGTTAGACTTTATAATAAAATCGAGGCAGATCATATTTCGATCCGGACATATTTTTGGGTCAGATTTTACCACATATACTAATTTTAATTGCGCTGACTCATTTGGACCCTATTTTTGGGTTTTTATTTTTATTTTGTAGGCATTTGATTGTTTCGTATAATATTTTACTATATTAAAAAGATCTAAGAAATAAAGAGTCAAATAATATTAAGAAACGTTCTCATTGTCCAAAATATAATATATTTATCTATGCGGTTGAGATTAAAAAATACAATAAAAATAACAAATACGATTGATTTTCATTATTTTCTTCTCTTTATTTATTTTTTATATTGGAGTCTAACAAAATGGTATAAAGACAATATCTTTCATATTTAAAAAGGAGAGATATCCCTTGACAATGTGTTATTTTGAGGAATCTCGACGATGGACTTTTATTTTGGCAATCTTGACCATCAAAATGTTATATAATTTATAATAATTTTAATTTGACGATTTTTGATGGATTATCAAACGATAATAAAATTGCTTGAAATTCATAATACTATCAGTCTATAAGTAAAATAATGTATATATTTTTTTTCTATTTTTTTTTACAGAATTTTGATATTTATTTAAAGTCCATTATCAAAATTATCAAAATACTCCATTGCCAATCAAGCAATCCTTCCACACTTAAAAATTACATAAATATCATAAAATATATTTCTATTAAATACATTGGCTATTAATATATTTTTAACTTTAATCCTTCTAAAAATGACATAAAATATAAATTATTTTATATATATCAGTTATACATTTTTTACTTTATTATAAAAATATAAGAATCCGTACTTAGAAATGGACTGGTAACATAGAAAAGTAGGAAGTTTCCTCCATTTGTCTGAAGTCTCGCGTCAACAAATTGTAATATAATCAACAAAAATATAAATATATCAAACGACAGTGCTTTTTTTTGGAAGAAGTGAAGGAGGTTAAAAATTTTACAAAAGAAAATCATAACCGTATTTATGGGGCCGTCAATGAAATATTTTTGTTCATTTATTCTATTTGTATCATATTCGATAAGACATAAATGAATAATATTTTTTGTATGAACTTAAAATTCGTTTGAAAATTAAGAAATAGCTTTGAAAGATTGATAAATAGTGTCATTTTTGAAGAGTGATATTCTTGACTATTTAGAAGAGCGAAAATATTATTTGACAGTTATTAATCAAACTAGTTAAAATATGGATAATTATGATACTAATAATAATGATAATAATAATAATAATAATAGTAAAACAACAACAACAAAATAATAATTATAATACTCATAATCATAATGTAATAATATAATAATAATATAAACATAATCATAATATAATTATATAATATAAAATAATTAATAATAAAAAAGAATAATAATAACCATAATCATAATCTAATAATATAATTATAAAATTATAATCATAACCATAATCATAATAATATAATAATAAAAATAATCATCATAATCATAATATAATAATACATATAATGCTGATAATATAATAATAATATAATCATAAACATAATAATAACAATAATAATCATAATAATACTGAATAATATTGTAATAATAATAATATAACAATAATAAATCAAAATCATATTCATAATATAATAATATAATACAACATAATCAATTTGTAATCGCTATTCTGTCGAGAGCTAAACTGATATACCACTTATAGCTTGGTATAACAGAGTATCACTCTTCAGAACTCTTCTACTTAGTCTAAAATTCATTTGACAAATTAATTCATCAAAATTGTAATACTATTCTTATTTTTTGATATTTCATGGAGTGCCAAACGGACCACTGTATATAGATATTGATAAGAAAAAAATCATTAACATATCGGAGAAAAGCATGGGTAGGAACTATTTTATACCCATTATGCTATTCAATAAAAAAATATAATTCTACATTTAACTATATATACGACTATCATTATCATTATCATGTACATCATCATCATTGATTATTATTACTACTATTAATAATAATAATATTATTATTATTGTTGTTGTTTTCAGCATACAATACATTATCGTTAAAAAAATATTTATATAGAAATAAAATATATGAATTTTTATATAAAAATAAAATAAATTATCATCATAGTATCCACATCAATCCGTCAAATTGATTGTCCAATTATATTTGATAATCATTATTCTACTTTCAACGATGCATGAAGTATACAAAATTAGACAATCACTTTACAAATCTATATTTATTTATGTAGCGAATATCAGTTCGGATTCAGATCATTATCGAACTTTATATTTAAAAATTTATATTAATAATTTTAATATTTAACATAAATAAAATTTATACAATATGCATCATAAAAGCATAATATAATACTAAAATACTAACTCAACTAACTTGCTTGAATATTTTTTTAATAAAGCAATCTAATTATAATAATTTTTTTGTAGAAAACAATTATTACTATATACATCTTCATATTAAAAATTAGAAGATAATTATTTTATTAAATTTATAACATATTCAATTTAGATCATATAAGATTTAAATGTGAATTCAGAAAGTAAAACAGATCCTTTTTAAGATCTATATGCGGATTCATTCATATAGATTTGGATAGAATTTTGAAATTTTAGATATTCATTAATATCCTACGGCTCTAATTGGCGTCACGCAAACCATCTTTTGGCTTTGATTATTTATTGGAGTGCCATTTTGAAAGTCAGGCACGGCACTTTAAAAACCCCTAGGAGTGAATGATTTAATGACGATGTGGCATGAAAATGAGAGTGAAATGTTTATCATCTATAGAGATTCTTTCAGGTTGGGGATAAGGCCATTCATCTTAAGGTATATGTTTGGATGGCACGAGAACAGCGGGATAGTTATTATTTTCGGAATAAAAATAGTAACGGTGTAATCAAACATAAATCCGCTGTTCCGAAACAGTGAGAATAACTGTTATTCTGCTATTCTGAGGGAGAAATAACTCTCCGTTATTATTTCAAACAATCAATCCAAATAACATTCCTACCATTCGAAATAACATCACATTTTTACTATCCTCATACTAACCAAAAAATCACTATTTTTTCATTATTCTCACTTACTATTCTCAATTACTATATACTTACACTATTCTTTAAACGAATTCAAACATACCTAAATTGTGAAATATTATTCTGCCATAAAATTGATATGTTTCCAATGCAATAAAAAGTAACACATTCAATGGGCGACGATCCTTTCCCTCGGCATTATCGGATCACTAAGACCGAGTTTCCTCTCTGCTCGATGACGTTCTGAATTCTGCTTATGTTATGCTTTAATGGGCAAATAGTCTTGAAACACTCTACAGCTTCAAGTGACGAAGAGCCGACACTTCTTTCATAGAAGGTCCACCAAGATCAGATGTCATGTGACATGATTGGAGGTAGACGTTGCATATCTCTGTTAAAGGAGAATGCTCTTATTAATTAACGAATTGATCAGTCTGGAGCCGGTTAGAAAGAGTAAATGCTCATTCTTTTTTTAGTCACATCACTAGAAGTAGTCAGATCTTCCCACGCAGATATATCATAAGTACCATCACGTCCTGACCCGTTACAAGAAAAATTATAACCAAAATCCTTTTTATCCAACATTAATTTAGAACCATGCAGGGGCGGATTTACTGTACACCAGGGGGGGCAAGTGCCCCCCCTGGATTTTGAAAAATAAGGTTTTGGGCTTCAAATATATGGGTTTGCCCCCCCTGAATTTAAATCCGGCCCCCCTCTGCACGGCCCATGAATACAATTGTTCTGATGGTACACAGCCGGCCCCCCACTTCGCGACTTTTCTTTTTTCCGCTTTTCGCATGGGCTTCGCCAGACACAATTTCGCATGGGCCAGATCACTTCGCCATGATTTTCTTTTTTCCGCCTCTGTCGCGATTTCGCACTTTTCTTTTTTCCGCCTCTGTCGCGATTTCGCACTTTTCTTTTTTCCGCCTCTGTCGCGATTTCGCCTCTGACTTTTCCGCCTCTCCGCGCGGAACCGCGCCTCCGCCTCCGTCATCCGACAGCCGACAGCCGATAGCCGACGCGATTAGTCTCTGCGTCAGCCGACAACCGACGCGACGAGTCGACGACGCCAGAGTCAATTTCTCCGCGCGGAACCGCGCCTCCGCCAGTCCGCCTCCGTCAGCCGACAGCCGACAGCCGATAGCCGATTAGGCTCTGCGCCAACCCTGGTCGCGATTAGTCTCTGCGTCAGCCGACAGCCGACAGCCGACAACCGACGCGACGAGTCGACGACGCCAGAGTCCATACGACGCCTGACAGCCCGACGCCCTACTGACTGACTGTACCACGGTTGGCGATTACGCTGGGTTGAATTTACTGACTGACTGTACCAGTCGTTTCAAGGTACAGGGTTCAACTTGTAACTTGTTTGGGAGGAGTACAAAGTGGTAATAACTAGAGGGTAAAATTTTCACTTATGAGATAATGACTGCTAGGGTTCATTTTCAAGCATGTTACCAGAATACCAGTTGTACCAAAGAAAACAAGAGGTGCCAGGTGCCAGTGATTTCCTTTTTATACCAACAGGAATTGCTAGCAGTGTCCCCGCAAGTGAGAAAAACCGAGTACCAGGTACTGCACTGCATATAAGTACAGAAATACAAGGCAAACAAGCGGTTCAGAAAATTTTATGAAATATTGACCAGTGGATATATAGTGATCAGTAGATACTGGTAACTGGTGGTACAAAGAAAAAAACGATACAGAAAGCAATCAGTTCCTTGAATAAGATTTTAAATACTTGGTAGTACTTGCAGCGATACTGATATGTATTCATTTCATTTTTATTTCAATATTTAGGATGGACAAGTATTTCAAGAAAGCATCTAAAATTTCAACTGGTTCAAGTTCACAAGAGTCGAGGCAAACCGGGTCTAACATAGGCTCCAATTCTTCTCGTGAGATTAATAATGCTGAAGAAGATCCTCCTTCTGATCCAGGTTTAAGACCACCTCTATCTCAATATAACCCAAATGAGCAAGATCGTGTACGTAGGTTTTATCTCGGTAAAGGTCCATTTCAACCTAGCGACTATAATTTTCCGCAAAGAGACATAAATGGTAAAATGAGAAGATTCAACAAAGACTGGTTTAGTCAATATAACACTTGGTTGGAGTATAGCATTGCTAAAGATGCGGCATTTTGTCTTTGTTGCTATTTATTTAGACCGGAGAATGTCGGTTCAGGTGGACGAACTAGTTTTGTAGGAGAGGGTTATAAATGTTGGAAATTAAAGAAAGGTTTTGATGATCATGTTGGTGATTCTAATAGTTTGCATAATGAAGCATATAGGAGATGCATGAATTTGAAGAACCAAAGACAAAGCATTCATACTGTGATAGAGAGACAAAGCGTTAAAGAGGGTGTGAATTATCGAATACAACTAGCTGCCACAATAGATACAATTCGGCTTATTTTGAGGCAGGGTTGGGCATTTCGTGGACATAATGAGTCCGAAAGCTCCAATAATGCAGGAAATTTTATTGAGCTTCTGAGATTTTTGAGAGATCATAATGAAGAAATAAAGGGTGTGATTCTTGATAATGCTCCTCAAAATCGAAAATTGATTGCACCTACCATTCAAAAGGATATAGCGAATGCTTGTGCAGAAGAAACGATTAAAGAGATAATTGCTGAGCTTGGAGCTGGATTATTTTCTGTGATGGTTGATGAGTCGAGGGATGTCTCAGTTAAAGAGCAAATGGCAGTTGTGATTCGATTTGTGAACAAAAGAGGTTGTGTTGTCGAACGATTTATTGGTATTGTTCATGTTCCTGACACTACATCCCTCCAATTGAAAACAGCACTTGATAGTTTATTTGGTAAGTACGGTCTAACTATTTTAAGGTTACGTGGTCAAGGGTATGATGGTGCTAGTAATATGCGAGGAGAGTTCAATGGTCTCAAAACATTGATCTTGCGAGAAAATGAGTCTGCATACTATGTGCATTGTTTTGCACATCAACTTCAATTAACTCTTGTTGCGGTGGTCAAGAATCATAAAAAAGTTTGTTTGTTCTTTCAAAAGGTTAATGGCATACGTAATGTTGTTGGTGCATCTTGTAAAAGACTTGATCAATTACGTGAGATGCAGAAAATTAAAATTATGGAAGCTATTTCAAATGAAGAGATTTCAACCGGAAGCGGTTTAAACCAAGAAATAGGTTTTGCACGTCCATGTGATACTCGATGGATTTCTCATTATAAGACTTTAACTAATTTGCTTAAACTTTTTTCGGTTACGATAGAGGTTCTTGAAATTATAGAAGAAGATGGAAAAGATGTAGAAAAGCAAGCAGAGGCAAGTGGATTCGTGGAAGAAATGCGAACTTTTGATTTTGTGTTCATTTGTCATCTCATGCACAAGTCATTAGGTATCACTTATGATTTGTCACAAGCTTTGCAACGCAAAAGTCAAGATGTGGTGAATGCTATGTGTTTGGTGGGGATTGCTAAAGTTCGATTGCAAAAGTTGAGAGATAGTGGATGGACATTATTATTTCAAGAAGTTTGTGCATTTTGTGAGAAGCACAATATTGAAATTCCAAGCATGGAGGGTGTGTGTCATTGTACACGACGGCTAAGAACAGATGTGACTAATTTACACTACTATCGTGTTGATCTATTTTACACGGTTATTGATATGCAATTGCAAGAACTTAATGGAAGATTCGTGGAAACAACTACTGAACTTCTTATGTGTATGTCATGTTTAGACCCGAATAATTCTTTTTCTGCATTTAACATTGACAAGCTGCTTAAACTTGCCAAATTTTATCCTTCGGATTTTAGCGAATGGGAGCTTTCTATTCTAGAAAATCAATTGGAGAATTACCATTTGGATATGCAGAGTAACAGTGATTTTTTGGAGGTAAAGGAAATGGATGAACTTTCTCAAAAGCTCGTGGAAAAGAAAAAGCACACTATTTATCCTTTAGTTTATAAATTACTGACGTTAGCATTGATATTACCGGTGACCACTGCTAGTGTAGAAAGGGCATTTTCAGCGATGAATGTGGTGAAAGAGGCATCAAGAAATAAAATGGGGGATCAATGGTTGAATGATTGTTTGATTACTTATATTGAGAGAGATTTGTTCAAGAATGTTGATAATGAAAGAATTATGCAAAGATTTCAAAATATGAAGACTCGACGAGGCCGGCTCGATTTGTCGTCAACATCTTGATTTTATTTTGTTAGTATTACTATATTTTATCTAAATTTGCTTTTTTTTAATATGTAAAACATACTTTCTAGTGGTATTCAATATTTTTTGTGAAATTTATATTTTTTAATTTTTTATATATAATTGTGCCTACCCCTGATTGAAATTCTAGATCCGCCCATGGAACCATGTGTGTCTACAATGCGAGACATTTTAATTACGACAATGAAAACTAAAAAAACAGGGTCACCTTACGATTTTGAACTGATAACCATTTTTTTGCTAACCTTGTTTCCTCCGCCCCTCCGTACCAACAAGGAGTAATACAAGAATACTTACATGTTGTTCATCAGACTTAGCCTCTCGACTTGATCTTAGGTCTTGACTCGTCCTCCGTGAATGAACCTTGCAGAGGAACCTTTAGATTTTGGGGGCATTTAATTCTCACTGGTGTTTTCGTTACTCAAGGCTCTTTGTTCAGTCATTTAGCTTATGTTTTTCATGTAGCGTTCAGACTAAAATGACTCTATCAAATTACATTGATACTTACACGTACTAGAGGTGATATAGAAGACATCTCTTCCAAGATCTTCATTACCACTGCTTAGCTCTTGCCCCCACCTTACCTTACCTCACCTCACCTCCAAATTCAGTAGAAATTATTTTATGAGATTTGTTGATTCCTCCTAATTTATAAATATTTATATTCTAATAATTGTAAAGTCGTGTCTTTAACTATTGGCCCTCCTATATTAAAATCATGATTTCGTCCACATCTAAAAAAAACTTTAGAAATACTCAATGAGCAACTGTTAATTGAATAGCAAATGTATAAATTGTCAAATTGAATCAAATGTATAAATAGTTTGATTTATCATGTTCTGCTTATATTTTCATATTTGATATTTAATTAATCTGAGTTGTCTTACAAGTTGTGCAAGTGTAAGTAATAGAATGCGCACTCATGACGTTTGTGAGGTGTCATTTAAATTGGAATTATGACCATGTGGATCACGCCAACTGTAAAAGAAAATATTTTAGACTTGAACTCTAGAGCAGATGATTTCTTAAGAAATAGACAATTAAAAAGAGCACATGATTGGCCATTATAAGCCGTTTTCTTGTTTACTGTTCGAAGCCTACGTGTACATAATTTAGCCACGTAACACTTCGGGAAAACGACAAAGGGCACCTTTTCCGCTTTTGACGGGAAAAAGTGCTGTCAGATTGAATTGTGTATTTGTGTGGTTTGATAATCTTTATATTTCTCTAATCACTGTACTTGGATGTCCAACGAGAGGCAGCATATCTCTACAAAATCTGAAATCTAATAAGATATTAAGATATATATGATGCGGCTTGATACGGTAACTAGCCGAAGCCAACAAGATAATATTGAAGAGAATAAATTATGATAATCATGTTAGTCAACACACAAAGGACTCCAAAATGAAGTTATTTTACTCCTCGTTTCAGACAACCAATGCCGAATTATTTTATCTTTTCATTTTTTTTATTTGGCCTTGCTGGTCTTCATATTTTTTTTATTAGTTTATATCTCTCCAGGAAAACGACAAAGAATATCTTTTCGTATTTAACGGAAAGAAATCCTTCATCAAAAAACATCCACCATATGATGCAGTGTAGGGTTATAAAAAAACCCGGACGGGTCAGACCCGACCCGCTGAATCCGTGGCCGCGACCCGTCCCGCCCCGACCCGTGACCCAATCCGTCAAACCCGTGACCCGTTAGAATCGACAGGTCTAGCACGGGCGCGGGCAAAAAAATTTCAAAAAAACCCGTGCTAGACCCGACCTGACCCGACCCGCCCAACCCGTGCAAACCCACCCCGACCCGTCCCGGGAATCCGTGCAAACCCGGGAAAATTCAAAAAAATTCAAAAAATTCAAAAAAAATATGGAAAAAATTAATTTTTTTGGTAAAAATATAAATAATTATATATTTTAAATATTCTTAATAATTATTTTTGAATTTTTTGGAAATTTTGAGAATTTATTTGAATTTTATTGGGTTATTTTTGAATTTTGAAAAAAAAAACCCCTTGGACCCGACCCGACCCGCCCCACCCTTGGACCCGACCCGCCCCGCCCCGCTGACCCGTCCGACCCGACGGGTCTAGGACGGGTCGCGGCCAAACCCCCCAAAATGGACCCGTCCTAACCCGTCCCATGAAAACCCGTTGACCCGTCCCAACCCGTCCCGCCAAAACCCGCCGACCCGTGGAAACCCGTCCCGACCCGACCCGACCCGTTTTTAATACTCTAAATTGCAGTGTCATATGCTCGATTTCTAATAATATAAAAACCTAATTTGATAATTATTTTAGGAATTTATATATTTAAAATTATAATGTCATAATATTTATTAACACTTGTGTTATTCATATTTAGTTAATTTAGTAATTCTTTGGAAAATATAGTGCCCACTTCTTTTGCAATCCACCTCTTGTCCAGCCCTTTATTTATTAATTGTCCATATCTAATTGCTAACTAAAAATATACAGTAGTTAATTAAGAATGTCTACTTTGTAATATAGAAATGTGTAAAAAAAAATATAACAATCTTTAGTCAATAATTGGGTGTTCCTAAATAACAAATAGATAATTTCTGTTAACAAATAAAATGGTGAATAAGAGGTGGATACTAAAAGAAGTGGACACTACATAAGACTTATAGTTCTTTTTCCAAACTTTTCTTCATGTCTCTTGTTCCAAATTAATTCCGTCATTGAGGTGTATAAGTACTTCATGCAATCTTTTCATCCTGATCCAGTCAAATTAAAAACCAATAAATTTCAGATTTCATTTAGTTATGTGTGATTGCAGTTTAGTTAATGTGTCAAATACTTATTATATTAAAATAAAAATATGTCGGTTGAAACCCTATACAACCACATAATATAATTGAATTTATATTTCTCAAAATTTAGAATCAACGTAATTTTGTCGACATGTTGTTAATTATATATCAAATACCCTTTACTTTTAAAATAAATTATGATTACTCATCATTCAATTTGTTTATTATTTACTTACTAATAAAAAAATAGTAATAATAATAATAATAATTATAATAATAGCGTGTTTTAATAAATAATATTTCTATTGAAAGTTCAAATAGCTAGTGTTGGATTATATAGAATGCAACTGCATATATATAATGTTTTTTTAATTTCTTATTGCGAATTGAATATTTTTATATTTTTGGAGATATATTTTATTTATATTTTTTAACTATTACTAATTGTTATTTATGTTTTTTTCATGTATGATAACTTTTGTCAATGTAACTTGCTAAATCCGTTAAACATGATCTACTAGAATGTTATACAACAACAACAACAACAACAACAAAGCCTTTAATCCCAAATAAATTGGGGGTAGGCTAGGAATGAAACCCAATCAGAAAACATAAGATTAAAGATCTCAAATATCAGTGATAAAAATGAATATGATGGAAGAAAAAATAAAATAAAATAATAATAATAATATATAAATAAAGATGATAATGATAATGATAATATGCTAATAATAGTAGCAATAATAACAACAGTAATAATAGTACAATAAACCTCTATTATAAAATCTATTTCTTATTTTTAAAATCCTATTTTAAAACCTAATTCTAAATTCTAAATCCTAAAATCCTATCTAAACCTCTATTTCTGAAACTATTTCCAAATTCTAAATCCTAAAATCCTACAAAATCTAAGAATATGAAGTTTATAACTCTACTATTATACTCTAACTCCTAAATCATGGTTCAGGTATATAAATCGCTATCTTCCACGCACTCATATCCAAAGCAAGCTCTTTGGGTATATTTCATTCCTTCAAATCTCTTTTTATTACTTCCTTCTATGTCAATCTCGGTCGACCTCTTCCTCTTCTTGTATTTTCAGGACGACTTAAAATATCGCTGCGTATTGATGCTTTAGGAGGCCATCGTTAGATATGACCAAACCATCACAAACGATGTTGGACTAGCTTCTCTTGAATTGGTGCTACCCCAAGTTTGTCCCTAATATCATCATTTCTGATTCAATCTTTCCTTGTGTGGCCACATATCCAACGCAACATCCGCATTTCAGCTACACTCATTTTCTGGATGTGTTGTCCTTTTGTAGCCCAATATTCTGCGCCATATAACATCGCGGGTCTAATCACCGTCCTATAGAACTTGCCTTTTAGTTTGTTTGGGACCTTCTTATCACAAAGAACACCAGATGCTTGTCTCCATTTTACCCATCCAGCTCTTATTCTATGACTAACATCTTCATCAATCTCTCATTCACTCTACAACATCGATCCCAAATACCGAAATGTGTCATTCATGGGTACTACTCGTCCATCCAAACTAACATCTCCGTCATCTAAGTTTTCCCCGCTGAACTGACACCTCATATATTCAGTTTTTGTCCTACTAAGTCTAAAACCTTTTGATTCTAAAGTTGTCTCCACAACTCTAGTTTCTGATTGACTCCAATTCTGCTCTGGTCAATCAACACCACATCATCAGCAAAAAGCATACACCAAGGAATATCTTCTTGTATGTCCTTTGTGATTTCATCCATCACTAAGGTGAAAATATATGGACTCAATACTGACCCTTGATGTAATCCTATCTTAATAGGAAATGTATCAGACTCGCCGTCACATGCTCTGACACAAGTCACAGTATTTGTGTACATATCCTTAATAAGAGTAACATATTTTGTTGGGACTAGTTTCCTTTTGAGCGCTCACCACATGATATTTCTCGGAATTTTATCATACGCTTTCTCTAAATCAATAAATATCATATGTAAGTCTTTCTTCTGTTCTCGATGTCTCTCCATAAGTTGTCTTATCAAGAAAATCGCCTCCATAGTGGACCTCCCAGGCATAAAATCAAACTGATTTTTAGTGACAGTTGTCAGTTTTCTTAAACGGTGCTCAATCACTCTCTTCCAAAGCTTCATGGTATGACTCATGAGCTTAATTCCTCTGTAATTAGTACAACTTTGAATATCTCCTTTATTCTTGAAGATTGGTACTAATATACTTCTTCTCCACTCATCAAGCATCTTATTGAACCGAAAAATGGTATTAAATAGTTTAGTGAGCCACACTATTGTTATATCTCCAAGACATCTCCATATCTCAATCGGGATGTCATCCGGTCCTAACGCCTTACCTGTTTTCATGTTTTTTTAAAACTTCTTTCACCTCAGACTCTTGAATTCTCCGAACAAATCGCCTATTGGTGTCAATTGAGTCGTCCAACTCGATCGTGTTTTTCTCACTCTCGTCGTTAAATAGCTTGTCGAAGTATGCTCTACATCTGTTCTTAATCTCCTCATCTTTCATCAAAAGTCTATCAGTCTCATCCTTAATACATTTAACTTGGTGGAAGTCTCTTGTCTTCTTTTCTCGAAGTTTAGTCATCTCGTATACATCATTTTCGCCCTCTTTCGTATCTAATTTCCGGTACAACTCCAAAATTTTAAGTAATAAAGGTTTGTCATGGATTGAAGGTATCATTAAACTGACCATTTTGGGTTAAGAGAAAAATCTGAATAACCCGAAAAATCTGAAAATCCTATATGTTTATTCCTCCTAAAGATCTTTATATTATGTTTCCGAAAGTCTTATTGCATTATATTGTATTAAAAAATGTCATTATAATATATTTCGACTCAAGAGATTGATAGCAGAGTTGTGCTCCTCAAAACCCTATATAGACTCATAACTACGACCCAAGAGGTACATCCCTAAACAATACATTAGACAGGCTTGAATAAGCCTAAATAAGTTCATACTCAAAATATTTTCGAACTAGATATTTCCGAGCTCAAGAATAGATTGAATTATCATGTCATAAATGTTTATTGATGTCACTGTTACACCTGAGTCACGTCATAATTTGATCAATAAAGACTCATTAACTCCGTTAACTCTCCTTAATGAATCATATTTATGACTCGTCTCCTATATAATGTGAATTAAGAAATTAGACATGTTAATAAGTCATATTTATGATTTCTCTACTATATAAAACCGTGTTGAGAACTTAGAAAATATATGTATTTCTCCATCTTACTGCATGTGTTAGAGTTGCGCACTAAACACATACATCTTATTCTCATGAATTTCTAAATCAGAACGTATCAGAACTATTTCCACAGTATTATCAAAAGTAGAATTAATCAATACTTAAATCAAATATAACAAATAATCGGGACTAATGAATTCTGTCACAAGTACGAAGAAAGTTAAAAATTCCTACGAGAAAGTGGAGGTTCGGAAAAACAAACATCTTTTGATTCTTTTCGTCGACAACAAGGACCATAATGTGAATCGACTTCTTGCGTACCCATATTAATTTCTAGTTAGAACTTAGAAGTTCCGGAAGTAAAGACAAAAGTGTCGACACAATTGATAATTATCCACTCACCATTTTACGCGGCGGACAAGTCCCAAGAATACAAGTACACAATAAATAACTATAATTTTAAAACCTATCTTTGTCTCGTGAAGATCCACATTTTTTACTATCATATTAAGATAATAATATCTGATATTTTTTAACATGTCAATGGAACATACACCAAAACTTTTAAGGCCTCAAGTAAACAAAAAAAATAATTATATATTTTTTTCTTATTGCCCTCAATAACCCCTACGACTCATAAATAGCAAAAAAAAAATTATTATTTGCTCAAACATCTCTTTAGACACTAACGGCTAAGTATATTCATCAAGTTGAGATACAGTTAAAGAATATTAAATAAACATTTAAATCATTGATAAAATGAAACAAACTCGTAAAAACTCATTCTTCAATAAGCTCCGTTAATTAAAATGACTCCATTCATTCTGATTTTAACAAGTAAAACTATCAGAGTTGTTATAATATCTGAGATTGTTTGGACAATTAGCATGAGTCACTAAATTTGATTTGATTTTTTTTTTAGGAAGGGGGGCTAGCTAGTATACATTAAAAAATCGGTAACTTTCTTCATTTTGTACTGAGATTTCAAATTCTTGTGGTGATACGTTGCTTATAATTAATGTATTTATTTTGTTGATTTTGTTTGTAATAAAATGTAGTTGTTTGCAGTATTGCAATTTGTGTGGATATTGGCTATTTCATTTCGTTGGGTTCTATTGTCTTAGAGACTGACAAATGACAAGGATGTCATTTGTGCTGGAATGAGATGTAAACAAATTTGAAAAGACCGTTGACTTTACAGTAACCAGTGGCTTACTGGTTTTGACACATACGATCGGGTGGATTTACAATAGAGCGGTTAGTATTCGCTATTTTACTAGACTTTGTAATTTGATTTTTTCATTCAATGAAATAGACATAAGTGTCTTTTTTTTTTGGAAAAAAGAAAACACATTTCGTATTCAAGAGTCATAGTTTATCAAAATTCCTGTCTTTAAGATGAGTCCAATAAAGATGATGGGGCGGACTGAATAATCCAATTAATATTTGTGGTTCATCACGTGGTGTGCCGTAAATGAAAATATCGTGATCATATTTATACTATTATATAGATAACAATTAAACGACTCCATGTTTTATTATTATTTCTTTTCAAATTTTTTATTTCCCAAAATATCTCTTATCTAATAATTTACACTAATATTGATTAATCAAACGAACATGATAGCGTCCATTATTTTATATTCCTCTCAATTTTTTTTTGTCATATAGGAGAAAGAGAATTAAAGTTGAGAGAAATCATGCGAGATTATATTTGATATATATCTGTAATTGATTTTACATTTATTAATTTTAATCCAACATATTGCTCTTTATATCACAATCGAGCTGTTTATTTTTTCCTAATCAGTAGATATTTTCTGTCTTAAATAAATATTTTTAATTTTAAAGAATATTATAATTTTATATGACTATTTATAAACATCTTTCCACCGAACATCTCTTTGAGACATATCCATCGAAGAACATTTAAATATTATTTTTAATATAATTTTATTTTTGTATTATACGATATATCAATGTTAGCGGCGGATGCTTTTATATTTTAGAATATAAAATTATTATATATCTACAAAATATATCATTTTAAATTGATAAATATAACCACGGAGGGTACCTAACTAGTATATTTATTTTTTTTGCCTCCACGGAGGCGTTCTAAACTTCCAACTGTGCCATATGCATAGGCTGTCAAACGTGGTAAAAAGTTTCTTTCGTTAATCGTTGTGTTAAGAAAAAAAATCCATTAATCATTTCATTTAATAAACGAAATAAAAATTATTTCGTCAACTGTTTCATTTAGCATGAAATGAAACGAAATGAAACACAAAATTTCATATATTTAAACTGAAATACATTTAACGAAATGAAAAATATCATTTCATATAATACCACGAAAATAAAAAATAGTTTCATTAACCGTTTCTTTTAATTAATAAAAAAATTTATTTCGTTAACTATTTCGTTTACCACAAAATGAAACACGATGAAATGTGCACCCTACATGTGTATACTCCTCAAACAAAAAATTATAGTAACTAAAAACATGAAGAAGTAAGATTATTTTTTTTTTACTGCCAACTAGTCTGGACTGAGTTTGAAATTTGGTTCCAGACTTTCGAACCGAGTTTAAAATTTGATCTAAGACCCTCAGACCGAGTTTCAAACTCGAGTACTATTTTTTCCTCTTATGTTGTTAAATTATTTATATTTCAAAAACTATCTAGTTTGGACTGAGTTTAAAAGTCGGTCCTAGTTTTTTTGGCTCTTTTGATTTTATTTGCTTATATATCGAAAACCATCTAGCTTGAATTAAAATTCGGTCCAAGAATTTTTTTAGTATATATCCAAACTAGTTGTCTTCTTCTTTTTTTTTTCGGAAACTATTTCTACAAAATTGTCATTGTTAGCTTTATAAGAGTTTCGAACTAAAAGTGTTTGTTTGAACATATCCAGTTCAGATCCGTGTTTAGCACTCTATTGTGAGTTTTTTATTTGCACTATTATTTTATGATGTAAAATTAAAATATACTACTCAGTAGGGTTTATCATTCATTTTATATAAAATTGACTATGTTGCTGATCAATATGTACCACGAAGGTAAAATCTTGAATACTTTAACTGGCATGGGTTACGATATTCATGTCGCGTGCTCCTTTTTTGTCGACTACACAATCAATGTTCAGGACTTGAGAAGGTAGTTTCATGTCGGTTTGGAGATGCTCCCTAACCATCAGTGCACGAATCAACACTGCTCAACCAAGTTCTGGTGAGTTTTTATAGCTTATTTGGGGTAGTTTCTAAGAAAATTCGCAGAATGATAAAAACAATAGTATCACTCCCCAAAATAATTAAAATGAATTATGAGTGACAATCCCGCCACGTATGCACAATAAGACATGCGTACAGAAGGCTAAATGAATAAAATAAATTAACATAAAATAAATAAAATAAAAATAATATAAAATAATATGCAATCCAGAATAAAAAGTACGGTACAACGCCCGACATTGGTGGGGGATGAATCCATCAGAATGGGCAGCAAATTCTCTCAAATAAAGCCCCAAAATAAATAAGCAAAACTCAATATCCTGAAGAGTCCTAATCAACTACTCAGCTCACATGCTAATACAGCGAAATACCTCTGTCATCACGCAGGACTGCTCCTAACACTCTCTCCAAGAAAAATCCTGCTCCTAAGAAACTTGGATCCCACAACCACCATGAAAATGTGAATAATTTAAAAATTACTCAGTACAGATTTAGATCCAGCCAATGTCAGCGAAAAAATTTAATGATGAAGAGTTAACCCTAAATTAAGTGACTACATTACATCAATAAATATGGGTACAATATCTAGATGAAGACCTTAATCAGCAGAGTATAATGATAAGCAATTGTTCATAATTACTAAACAACGTGTTCAAAATTGCTAGATAACTATCTATATGTGCTATCATTGAGAATATACGGTATAAATGTGTTCAGTGATTCTATAAGTGTCCAGAAATTAGGTCAGCTTGAGAAGTCCATAGTCTGATATTCTCCCAAAGACACAGAAGTGATAAAACATCACGGCGAGAAAGGAAAAACTTATGATGTCGTACTACTATAATTTATGGGTTCTGTTTTAAAATATCGGGATACAAAGATGAGATAAAATATGAGGTTCAACTATGTGTGATGAGAATTGATAATTGTTGGTGTCAGAATCTGTAATTGACTGATATTTCATATGATCACTTGCTTATGGTTTATTCATTCAGAAAACTGGATCACATATTATAGAATTTACAATTACGGTAACACATAGACTGGTCGCTGATATAATTATGATAATAAACAAAATTAGTCGATATACAACGGTACAATCATCTGACTAGATCCAGAAAAAATCAACAAAGGAAGATACATATTCCGATGACTATAAGTGAAATGAAGATCATATCAACATACTTTTAACCCGGAGCCCAGGACGAGAACGTTTAACTACAACATGATTAATGTCAATGTTTTATTATTGGAATTATGAGAATAATTTATTTTATTATTATTGTTGTGATATTTCTAATATTGTCTGATGTTCTAATAGTATGTCTTTTAAAATGTTTTATATCATTTAAAATTTTAGTGTGACATAATTAAATAATAATTTTAAATTAGATTAATATAACTAAATTAAAAAATAAATATTTAAACATAATATATAAACTAATTTAATAACAGAAGAGGGAAAAAATCGGATCCAAATTTGAAGCTCGATCTAAATGTTCAAAATTGAATTTCAAACTCGATTCATGTTAGCTGGTATAAAAAATACTCTTACCATTTCGTATCTTTTTTAGTTACTATAATTTTTTTTTTTGCATACTCCCCCTTTTCCCTGGTCCCTTAGCAAGATCCTCCTACCATCTTCATCTTCGTAAAATCTGAAATCATTTAATTGCGTGACAGGACAGATGCTTTGACTCAATTGAATGAATGATGTTCACCTAATTGTAGATTTAATGTTTTATATATCGAGAGCTATATATCAAATTGAATATATATATATATATATATATATATATATATATGATTTATCACCGATTTCAACCAACAAATCTTCTGAATTTATCGAGTCTCTCAACATTAATTTTACAACATTTTCAAGTAATAGTCAATAATGAAAGGGTTTAATGTCGTTAATGTTATGTGCCATTAAGTGCCATCGATTTATTTTTAAATTTTAATATTTAAATTTGAAATCCAAACCGTTTATCTTTTTAATTTTTAACTTAATATGCTCATAAATTTTCATGAATTTTGAAAGTTATTTTATATTGAAACAAATAATAATAAAATAAATATATAAAATTAATCAATTAATCATAATTAAATCATTTATTTTGTTATCATTTGAATTAATATAAAATAAACTCAAAAATAATAAAATTTTATGAGCATATATATATATATATATAAAGTCTAAAATACAACGCATTCCACAGATGCCTTCATATATCATGTCAAAATCTCAAATTTCAAGTTAAAAATGACCGATCTAAATTATTCAATTTATTCTTTATATCAAACTATTATATAAAGTCAAATTTTATATTTTTTAAATTTATTTACTATTTTTTGGGCTAAGAGAAAGTAACCTGATTTAAGAATTTTGGATCGTCCAATAATG
>CAXKVV010000189.1:0-55221 GCA_964058805.1 Schoenoplectus triqueter | reverse complement strand
ACTCCTAGCTCAGATGCAAAAGATCCCATTGGAGAGAGGGTTCTGTGAAAGCAAGGTAGTCATTTTGAATTAATACCAGCTAAAAGGCGAGCATAAAAAGAAAAAGATGAATAAGTAATTTCAGTCACCCTGAGGTTAGAATTACTGAGAGAGAGAGATCTGCAATTTCTCTAAAGACAACAGAAGGATTCAAGCACCATAAGCTAAAAGTGCATTTCCATCCAAAAGTAGCATTTTCTGCAGGATATTTTTGGGATGATCAGGCAACTCAAAGCAATAGGCACAACAAACAATGGTTGGTTTTCTTCTCCTGGAATCCCAGTGATAAATAGATGGTTGCAAGTGCTTACTAGGATCCCTTTGGATATATTTTTGCAATGCGAGCTGGTAATCAGAAGTATGACATCCACTTCCAGAGTAAAAGTAACTGAGTGATGAAAATATTCCTAGAAAAGAATGCAAGCACTGTTAAACACAATGCATGAATTCCTGAAATATAGCATTAAGAAAATTGGAACAGAGTCATAGTACCTTCTAGTGTAGCAACTGAAATTCCACTTAAATAAGCCCCATTTGACTCAGAATCAGCAGCAGCTTTAACTGCCTATTTTGTAAACAGAAACAGAATTAACAAAAATTTATTATAATTCATAACTGTGTACATATTATAATGAAATAATGGAAAAATGGAAAATATGTATGTCAAATTATGATGAACCTTTGTAGCACATTCTTGCAAGATGGGAAAGCATTGTTGGGTGATGCCAGCACTCTGTAGCTCCTTCACAGCTTTATCACCTGTCCAACTGATTAAGTGGTTGTTCATTTCTTCAGTGAGGGATCAAGTTGGAGGTAAAGAGAGAATATATAGTTGTGTATCCCAACAAAGAGCATCTTATTATTCTTCAATGACAGATTTCTTTGTCTAATTGGTGCTGAAATGGAAGTTTCTAAATTGATGAATAGTACTGAAGCATTTAAGCCAAGCCCGCAACCACAAGTCTCAACTCTTGATATAGATTTTTCTCTTTTAAACTTACTATGAAGAATGATGTTCAAATTCGCGCTTTTGCAAATTATCTTTCCTCTGAGCAATCCAACTTATTATCCCCTGCACATTCAAAGTCAGTCTTTCATTGTTATTGGCATAAATAATAACCCAAACCAACTCCCTCTCCAAACAACACTCTTTTATCTTACTTCAAAAACGCACTCTTCCATAAATTGTACCTGGATCACATCATGTAAAGGTTGGTATATCATTGCAACATTCTCATCTGTGCATAACTGTCCTAGTTCTGTTTGTAGCACTGCAAAATAGATTCATTCAAGAATCTAAATTTCAATTTGTTGATTGTACAGAATCAAGTTAAAAATATTGATAGAAACGCTTACCAGAAAGCACTTCTTCGTCAACATCTACACTGCCACCTTCCCGGGCTATATCTTCTATGTTACTGAGAAAGAAAAAGGGAATTATGGCTGTCAGAAAACAAATAGTTAGTATGAGTTTGTACAAATTAGGACTGAACCCTTCACAATGTCCCCATCGACAAAATAAATCATTTTATTTTATTATCAAATTTTTAAAATTTCTAGCCCATTCCTTTATTGAAGGAACCTGCACACCGAAAGCTAAAGGCATCCAAAATTCTAGAGATTCTAGTTTTCAATTTTGTAAGATATCAGAAAAGAGAGAATGGAAAGAACTTCCTAATTAGTCCATGGTCTTCAATTATAATATTTACCAAACATATAGAATGGATGCAGTTTGTAAAGGGACCCTATAATATAGGACTTCAATTGTTCAGGACCGACTGGGCAGGTATGACAATCCATTACAAATCTCAAAGCTTCCCACTGTAACCTCTCGGTGATTGAAATTGGACAGTCTGGATAATTTTGGTAACAAATTCTTGAGCTGGGGTACACTGGCAAATATCGATACAAAGTAAAGCCATACAACAAATGCACGTGAAGCACTTTCAACGAACAAAAGCATATCAGTGCAAGCTGGAATGGTGGTTTTATACTTTTCATTTATGGACAAAATTTTCTCTAGAAGACGAGCATCAGAACATACAATTTTGATCCAGTTTAGCATGCAAAACCATATGTTAAATAATAAATGCAATAACAGACGAAAAAGAACAACATACTGCGCCTCATCAAGAATCAAAATGGATCCTTTAATATCAACATCCATTGCTCTCCTCACAACTGGATTTATCACATAACTATAGGGACAGAAAACCAAATGGGACTCTGCAACCATTATCTGTGCTGCAAAATATGCGCACCCTGAAAATGGCAATGAAGAATTATGTCAGGAAAGACAACAGAAAAAATATATATATAAAGATAACCACAAGTTGTTTTCATATTTTTTAGAATAATCAACCTTTAACGCTTTGTCCAACTTTCACAAGATCTTCAATATCATGAACTTCATTACAACCACCTTTTTGAAGGGAAGGATGAGCTTTAACCTTGTTTGCATTCCTAATATTTTATGTTCAAAAGAAAAGCTAAGTGAACAAAGCTACAGTTGATCTGGTGAAACTGTGCTTAGATCCCAACATTCTAGCACAACTGAAATAATGAAAGAATTAAAATTTGAGCTCACTTGAATTCAAGACAACCAAGTCCCTCATCCTTTAGTAGTGTCTTACTGTAAAGGAAATAAGCTTATATTAGGAAATGTAGACGAGCAAATAGAGGGCTCAAATATTACTTGACTTAGAAGCTACCAGGTCTCATCAATATTTTCACTCATGCAGACATGCTTGTTGGTGCAATAGTGCTTTCGTGAGGCCTGTTTAAATTAAACAATATTAGAATTTAGAGACGAGTATTGTTAAACACCCAAAATATCGTTCTTGTAGAGATTCCATAACAATCTATTGAAAGAAAATACCACACAAATAAGGCAGTGTTCTTAACCAGGTAAAAAACACTAAAGCTAAGAACTTCATACAATGCAACATAGGTAAACAAGGGGATCACCACTTATCAGTTAAACAAAGGGAACATAATTTAACAAAGGGAAAATAATTAAAAAACACTATAGTTGAGGGACGGCAGTGCCAGAGCTGAGCCAAATTAATGCTGGGGGTGGGGTGGGGGCTGGAATATTTTTCTTCTTAATTACATCATAGCACATTGAGATGCTAAATTTAATAATTTTATTGCATAATTGTGCTCTATAATTGTTCAAACATGTGTGAGAATATAATTCGATCTCAATATCTTGGTCGGGGGAGGGACATCTCTGCACTTTAGAGATAGTAACATTTTTTTCTTCAGGAGGACAAATAATAATTCAAATTTATTAATTTCACAAGAACATTTATATGCACTTTAATGGCACATGCGTCATAGCATACCAATATGCCCATTGGCACTCGATATGTTGTCTTCCTGTATTCACGAATCACTTGACTTATTTGTGAGTGTGTCCTCCTTCAAATGAAAAACAGCAAATCAGATAATATAAATAATTCACTTAAGTGGAATTCATAGTTAAAAGAAGAAATGTCTTACGATGCATAAAAAATCACTGGAGCTGTTTTTTTCTTCTGAACCTTTGCAGTTGTAACCGGGGTAGATGGCTCCATGTTGCCTGAACCAATTCCAAATTTGAAAACACTTGTAAAGTGGCAACAATGGGATTAGTCAACTGGATGCAATAAAAGGCCTTGTATTCTTAATTAAATACAATGACCAACCAATGGTGCGATAAAGAAAAAGAAAGAAGTGGGTATAGTGAGTTACCAAGAACAGTTAATGAATTTAATCCAATCGAGACAGAATTTTAAAGATTCAATTTTACAATTAAGATAATTTTTGCCTCAATTATCCCATCTCAGTGAAACTGACTTGTAATTAAGGCCACCATCATGTAATTAAACGAAATGTCCATATTTGGAAATGAGAAGAAGAGAAACAGTGGCCAGTACGAGTGTGGACCCAATAAATTGTTAAGATCCAGAACAATAATCATTGTACAATCCGAGAAAGAAAAATTACCTGAAGGCTGGGGCTCAGGAATGAATCCACCACCATGCAACAGAGGATCCATAACTTGAGGCGGCGAAGGTAAAGGCCGTGACTTGTAGTGCTGCTGCCAGGCGAGAGCCGAACAAAGTAGAGAAAGCGACTTCCCCGTGCCAGTTGGAGACTCCAGCAAGGCGTGGCAGTGTCCTTGCCTGCGCGCCCGGTCGAGTGTAGCAATGACCCGCCCCATGAAAGCCAGCTGAGATCCGTACGGTTTGTAAGGAAACTCGACTGGGACGCCACCGATCTGGTACGTGTTCCTCTTACTCCGGTCGCGGCTGGAGTTTGGGGTCGGAGTGGGGCAGGGAGTGGAGAGTGAGGTTGATGTCGGGATTGTGAGAGGAGTGGAGGGCTCCATTGCAGAGGCGATCGAATTATGTGACCAAGAAAAGACGAATGGGAGGGAGAAGAGAGGAGGTGGGAGTAGAGATTAGTGAGGCGCAAATGGGAGGGAAGCTAATTTTTGTTTGGCGGGAGGATCGATCGGAAATTATCGGCTATTTGGATAGATGGACTCGTCGTCTAATGGGAGCATCTGGATTGGGCTTCCATGGGCTTACGATTGTATTATTCTCATCCAAGAACGAGTTTTGGGTAGACTCGTGACGCCTTTTTTTGCTCCCGTGAAAATAATTGCGAAAGAGTATTAATTCAGTATTTTAAATTATAGATGATATATTAATTTAGCTCTCATCTGAATAACAATTAATATTTGATTATATTATATTATATTATTATATTATGATTATAATTATAATTTATTATTATTATATTATTATGCTTAGATTATATTACTATTAGATTATGACTAAGATTATGATTATTATTATTATATTATCATCATTGTTAGTATTATTATACTATTATTATTATATTATCATCACTGTTAATATTATTATATTATTATGATTATGAGCTTTTATTATTATGTTATTATACTATGGTATGATATGATCAAAATTATGATTATATTATTATTATATTATTATTATTATATTTTTTATTATTATAGCATTATATTATGATTATAGCTATATTATTATTATATTAATTTGATTATGATTATGATTATTATATTATATTATATTATATTATATTATGATATAATTATGATTATTTTATTATTATTATTATATTATGATCATGATTATGATTATTATTATTATTATACTATTATTATATTATAATTATGATTATTATTTTATTATTATTATATCATAATTATTATATTTTTATTATTTTATTATTATCATCATCATTGTTAGTATCATAATTATTCATATTTTAACTATTCTAATTAACAACTGTTAAATAATATTTTCGCTCTTCCAAATAAACAAGGATATCATTCTTTTACCACTCTTCCAAAATTATCGCTGTGATTGTTCCTTAATTTGCCAAATGAACTCTAAGACCATAACCTTTGTGATTTCAATCTGATGATCTTTCTGCATTAGCAGCTCGCTTGTCCCTCGGATCGGATATGTTCAATGGAGTCCGGTCAAAATTTGGGAGCTTGAGTCAATATTTGATATTTTCCTTGTAAGTGGCGGAATCAGAAATAATCCGTGGAGGTCCCTAAATAGTTTTTCAGATATGTTAATTTTAGTTTCAAATTACATACATTAAATGATAAAAAAGATATTAATGATTACTAATATCTTGCTCATGCATTGCCACGGTGATATTTTTTAAAAATATAAAAATTCATATCTTAATGTGAAAAGAAAAGAAATAAAAATGAAGATAATTAAGTAATTAATATAAATTTTAATCATGAATATATAATTAATGTAAAATAATTACAGAATTAAGAGAAAAGTTGACATTCAGAATTTAAGAAAAGTTAAAATTAATAATTGACGGTAATATAAGAAAAAAAAAAGTAGAGTAATTATACTTCTAAATTATGCAGCATTTTGTGTAACAACCAAATTGAGAGAAAATTATAACTTTAACATATTTGATGAATAACTCAATCCGATAACTGATATTAGCTCTACAAATTCAATAAAAAATCTAAACCATTACAGAATCAGAACACTTACGTGCTTAATAAGGGGAGAAAATCATAATGTTTTACTTTTCTAAAAATAAATGTTTCTAAAATAAATATTAGATTAAAAGTAAATGTATATCTAAGTAAAAAAGCACTTAATCAGTAAATCATTCTCCATATTTTGAAGTCAAAATAAAAATATCAAAAATAACTTATATAGACAAAACTGAATGAATTAGATTTGTAATATTTCTCCATTATTATAATTTAAAAATAAAATTTAAAAGAATTATAATAATTCAATAAATAAATAAAATTGACAATGTGAACTTCATTTTGATTTAAATGAAAGGCAAATATGCACATAGCAAGGAAGTTGACAAGTTTCTTTTAAAATTTTGCCAAAAAAAAAGCGAACACTTATTTATGATCGACAACTATGACAAGCCCTCACGACATCTACTTTGTGGCTTTTTTGTACCATGATGTGCACATTTAATTACTCCTACTCATGGATTCATATCATACACGATACTAATACATGAACATGAGTCCATGACAAGCCCTGTTTCTTTTTGGTTTTCTTTTTAATCCTATTAGTATTTACAAACTTCAAAAAATAAAAAGATACAAGAGACTCGACATTCTTCAAATCCATAGTTAAACACTGGAACCAAAATCACAACTGGGGTTCTCTCTGTCTTCTATCTATCAATAAATTCGTTAAGACTGATTAGAGGATTTACCAAAGCAAATAAAAAAAATGCGCTTCAAATCAGGAGGGAGGCCTGAAACCAACTTCTCTTGTTGTTTCTTGGTGCCTTGGCCTCGTCGAGTCAAGGGAAGCAGGAGAAACGATCAATCATAGGGAGAGCGAGAGAGACGACCAGTAACAGCAAGAACTAGAGACGATTGTTCATGAAGAGAAAATTCAGTGTCAGGAGGTGCTAAGGCTTGGGCCTAACTGGTCAATCTTTCAATTGTGAAGGGGAAGAAATAGACTTTTTTGGGCTAAGGAGTGCCAAGGCTCAGGCTGGCCTAGGCTTTGGTTCCGCTCCTGAATATGGTTGTTACTTGTTAATATGGTGATTGTGAATTTTATTATATATTAAATAAGAGAAAAAATAATTTTAATCTTAAGACTATTATCAAATATATCTCTTAATTATTTTCTCAGATAACTTTTTATTTTCAATGATATTTCTATTTTGATGAGTTTTTTTATTTTATAATCAGATATTAACACCTCAGAATATGAGTATGAACAGGAGGATGCTTTGGCCTATATTTTGATCTATGCTATGGTGGTCTATGCTGCTATTGTGAAAGGGTATGAACACAAGTTTTGTCGAGTATGAACAATATATATTGTTAATTTACTTTTTAGAGTTAGGGGTGGATGCATGGGTCATAAATTGCTCATTATTTTAGTTTGTTCATACTTATTACCAACGGCGGATCAAACATGTCAAAAAAGGATGGACACGAAGTTAAACAAGTGAACCTACATTTGTATTATGATGGATTTGAGCCTAGGTACATTCAAATTATCAAACTATATCTATTGAAATTAGTTAAAAATAAAAGGACTATAATAACTTTTGAAAATTATGTCTGGGCACGGGTCTAAGCTTGCCTATGCTTAAGTTTGTCTGTGCTTATTACTATAGGTGTTCATACTAAAACTCAGTGGCGGAGCTTCACGTAAAACTGAGGGGGTCAAATCCAAAATTTATACTAAAACATCATTTATTCTCAATTAAGAAGGGGGTCGATAATGAAAAATTAATCAATTTCCTATTAAATTTACCTTCTATTTATACATTTTTGAATGAATAAGGGGAGGGGAGGCAGCACCTGGCCTTTGGTCTATACTAAGCTCCGCCCCTGCTAAAATTGAAACATGTATTATATCTATTGTGAACGTGTTAAATAACTGGGGGTTTCAAGGGATTTTTATAAGAGGACATTTAGCATGCTCCATTAAATAAATAATTTTGTATATTAATGTCTTTATTGTATAATTTTTTTGTCCAATGCCATTATTATTTAGTTTAAATGAATTATTATTATTATATATATATATATTAATGATATTTAAGTTGAATGATGAAAGTACTATACAAAATGAGTTATATAATAAAACTAATTATATGTATAATAACTCATTTAGTGTATATAATAAAGTCTATCAATCATATTGACCACAATATCAGTAATGATATTTGTTGTACTAAATAACTTCTTTGAATTGTGGATTTGCAAAATAATTTTAAATTTTATAATTTGTCTTGTTTGAGTTTTGTGTAGGGATTAAAATGTAAAATGAATTAGTGTACAAAAATCAAGACTAATGATGGGATATAAAGGCTTAATCAAGACTCCATTAGGTCTAGATTTAGTTAGACTCAAACTGGATTTAATTGGTTAAGATAAATTGAGCTTAAATAACAAACAAAAAATATTTATGCCCAGCAAATCGTTATAACGGTTCAGTAACCGTTATAATGGTTCATCTCAATACTAAAAAAATATTCTAAAGCAGAAAAGTTCTCAAAGAGCCAGAGCGAATCGTTGTGTAACGGTTAAGTAATCATTGCAATGGTTGGCGAATCATTAACGGTTGATCAAATCGTTATAATGTTTCAGCTCTTTTATTCGCACTCTTTTGTCCGATTTTCAAAAAGGGGAGAAGTTGTTGGATGAAATTCATATATCATATGTTATATCTATGCACCCATACATATTTTACAAATCGACAAAAGGAAAATATTATTGTAATAAATAATTTCTTTGATTTATTGATTTACAAAACAATCTTGAATTTTATAATTTATCTTATTTGAGTTTTATACAGGGATTAAAATATAAAATAGATTAGTGCACAATAACTAAGACTAATGACGAGATACAAAAACTTAATCAATATTGTATTAGACCTAGGTTTAGTTAGAATCAACCTGAGTTGAATTGGTTAAGATAAATTGAGCTTAAATAACACAACAAAATGTTTCTGCCCAGCAAATCATTATAACGGTTCATCTCAATACTTAAAATATTCTAAGGCGGAAAAGTTCTCAAAGAGCCAGAGCGAATCGCTGAGTAACGGTTGGCAAATCATTAACGGTTGATAAAATCGTTATAACGTTTTAGCTCAATCGGGTCTAACAGCTATCATTTCTAAGTTATTATAACGATTCTCAAATCGTTATAACGGTTCATGCCGAAAATAATTTCTTAATCTGTTTCAGAAGATATATTTTAAATGTATCCTCTCTCACTGATAAAAAATTGATCCATATAGCTAACTTATTTTTTCATGTGAGCTAACTAGCCATAAACAAAGTAAAAAAGATAAGTCAAGAGATAGAAACACTTAATTAGGCAAATTCTTGTTTAAACTCAATCTAATTTTTCTCTATTCTTCCAATTTGATCATTCATGATCTACTCTCCTTATAAACTGTTTTGAGTTATAATGCTCATCTTTCTTGAGTGTGTTGTCACTCACCTTTTATTTTTTAGTGTGTTGTCACTCTTGTTACCGATAGACATGACAGTTCATTTTTATGTAAGGGATCAAGTTCTACAAATGTAAAATTATTTTTTAGTGTTTCGGCTCAACCTCAATTGTTAGAGGTTGGGAGTCCCGAAGATGTAAGCATTGTAAGCCGAACTCTGTTATAACTTGTGTTCTTGTTTGATTTTTTTTTTCTCTTGTTTCTTTTATTGCTATATTTTTGTGAGAATTAAATCGAATTAAATTATCTTCTGTTGTCATTACACTTGAATACTAAGCTCCAAATCGGTTTATATATTTCTACCTTAGATTCTTTAATTCCAAGGACCATCAACATTTTCAAAACATTTATGTTTCATTTAACAATTTTATTTTAGCATCGATTTAACATTAAAAAGGTAATTGAGAATAAATATTGTAATTTAACATTCCCTAGAATAATATATATTTTTATGCACTATCTTCTAGAGGAAAAAATAAATTCCAATAATTAATCCGTCTTGTACATGAAATACAATAATGATTCCAATAATTAATCTGTCTTGTACATGAACAACAATCGTAATATTTGTACAGAAATACGGGTTTGAGTCCCGAGAAGAACATACAAAAATAATATATATTGAAGTTAAGGAGAACTCTATTTTTTATGAAAGAATAATGCATATATTTTTATTACTCAATACGCGAGAAAATGAAAACCAGCATTAGCATTTTCATTCATATATAATGAAAACAAAAAAAAAAGTCTCAATTTCTAACAAACCAACATACCGGCATGTACTGCTGATCTTAGTCTACCTAAAGATATAATTTAATGGCGTGACCTGAAATTACATCAATGTATAAAGAAGCGACTTCTAAAGTCATCTGAAGCAGGGAATAGTCGATATGGCAGCGAAAATATTTTAGACTCGTATGTCGACACTTGTATTGGCTTATGAGATAGAGATATCATTCAAATATCGGGTTAAATCGCATAATTATATGGATGAAATTAAAGAAAAATAACAATTTCAAATAGTTACCTGACACTATTAGGTCCTGTTCGGACCATTCCGCGGAGGTGGGAAAAAATTTGTTTGGCAAATCAAGGAATAGTTTTGGAAGAGTGGTAATTTTAGAATAGTGATAAAATAGTAATTTTTTTAGAATAGTGGTATTCTTGACTATTTGAAAGGGCGAAAATATAGTTTGACAGTTGTTAATCAGAATAGTTAAAATATAAATAATTATGATACTAATAATGATGATGATAATAATAATAGTAAAATAATAATCTTAATAGCAAGATAATAATAATAATAAAGTAATAAAAAATAATAATAATAAATAATAATATTATAATAGTGATATAATAAAAATATAAACATAATTATAATATAGTAATATAATAATAAAAAAATATAATTACAATCATAATTATAATAATATAATAATAATAAGTAATCATAATTTTAATAATATAATCATAATCATAATCATGATAATAATAATTATAGTCATAATCATAATAATAATCACAATAATATAATAATAAAAATATAATCATAATCATAAAATAATTATAATTATAATAATATAATAATAAATTAATCATAAATATAATCAACATATAATAATATAATACAACATAATAAAATAATAATAAAGTAATAAAAAATAATCATAATAAATAATAATATTATAATAGTAATATAATAAAAATATAAACATAATCATAATATAGTAATATAATAATAAAAAATTAGCATTACAACAATAATTATAATAATAAGTAATCATAATTTTAATAATATAATCATAATATAATAATCATAATCATAATCATGATAATAATAATTATAGTCATAATCATAATAATATAATCATAATCATAATATAATAATATAATAATAAAAATATAATCATAATCATAAAAATAATTATAAATAATTATAATTATAATAGTATAATGATAAATTAATCATCACTATAATCAACATATAATAATATAATACAACATAATAAAATAATAATAACTAATAATAATCATTATCATCTTAATATAATAATAAAATAATTATATTCATATTCATAATATAATAATATAATATTAAAATTATATTTATTATAATAATAAATAATATAATAATACTAATGGTAACGATAATATAATAACAATAATGATAATAATAATTTAATAATAATAATATAATGATAATAATAATAATAAATAATAATAATATTAATATAATAATAAATTATAATCATAAATATAATATAATAATATAATAATACTAAATCTTAATCATAATCATAATCATAATAATATAATATAATATAATCAAACAATAATCGCTATTCCGACGAGAGCTAATCCGGTATTCCACCTATAAGTTGGTATACCGGATTAGCACTATTCCGCACTCTTCTACTTAGTCTAAAATTCGTTTGGCAAATTAATTCATCGGAATAGCTATTATATTCCAACTTTTTACTATTTCATCGAGTGCCAAACACTCCCTTAGATAAAAAAAAATTACCCACATAAACAGTAACAATCAATTCAATTCTCAATTTTTTTTCTCACACGTGAAGAGAAAGCGAACAGACCATTAGTGCTCATGGGTTTTCCAACCAAATTTCCATGAGTTAAATGCTGATTAGAGAGATGAGTGTGGTGGAGTTTCACACCACCATGTCCGCATATCTGAATGCAAATTAACTCATGAATTGATGAAAACCACTCAAAATGTTATTATGTCGAGCAGGGACTGTATTTGAGTATCGCCATAATAACAGCAACCTGGAAAATCATATTGTTGCTCTCCCCCTCCTCCTAATTAACACATTTATAATCGAAATATCTAATATGTTCATAAATAGATTTAGGACAAATATATCGTATAAATGTTTTATAATATGAGAAAGTTATTATACTCTAACTTCTTTATTAAAAAACAAAAATATATTCTTAAAATAAATAATATATTTACTATTGTTCTCCGTTTTATCTTCTTTCATGATAATCCATCCCAATTATATACACAGATAAGCTTCTAAAATGCTTCAGATGTGTTTCTAAAAGAATAATAAATGCGTGATTTATTGAAATTAATTATTATTAATTACAATATGTATGAGCTTATATAATAAATATATATTATATAATGGACTGTCCAATTATATCCATAATGAAGTGATCAAATTCTGTATCGGGTTTACTATATGTCATGAGAAGTGAGCCCTTAATGTGTAGAATGTGTATTAATGACTTTATGATTCAGTGATGGTCTAAATTATATAAAGTCTGATAATAATATAATTATACTATTGGTCTCTGGAGAACACAATTATAGACAGTTTTCTGATTAAGCAACAAACCCGTTAAGAGAGTTTTGGATCTGATATGGACCCGCTAAGATATAACTACTCTCAGTTATATGGGCATCCATTATATATAGGGATATTGTCGGTTTTCGAAACCATTTTTTCCATTTCTCTATTTTTTTGCCACCATTTCGTTTTCCAACATAGATTCATGTCCCTCTAAATAAAATTCCATAAGAGAATAAATTATCTATATCGGTTCTCTCAATCGCTCCATTGGATTAGAGAAAAATCGTTGAAAGGCTAAATGAGTCTGGTGATCAACGAGGTTGTGTCTCTCTGAAAGATCGACAACATGAATCAAAATAACATAATTTATAATTAGAGATTCACTAGAGGATCACGGCCATACAGAAATTCCTAACATCATTAGCTCAATTTTGTTCACTTTAAATGTTGTTTCGAAAAAGAAATAAAAAAAAAGGCTGATCTTCAATCCAACGGAAACAAATTTCGTTAACAAAATGATGCGTTGTCCTTTCTAAATTCTACTGTTATTTTTTCTCTACAAAAATGAGTCCATCATACAGAATAAAAGCTTTATACAAGGAACATTTTATACATGCTAGGAATTATTCGAAGATCTAAAAAGAAAACTACTAGCTATGCATAATGCATCCGTCCAATGAAAATCAAAATGTCCGAATAACTGAAAACTGAAAATATTGCTTGCAGGGTGCAATAAAGGAGTGGATGTAGCATTGTATCAAAACTGTAGAAAACAATTACCGTATTTGTACGTGTAGACCGAGTAATGGACAACTCCAGTTACGATCCTGAGGCGTGCTATTTATACTTACTATATTATATAATATAAATAATTTATGTTATATATCTTATAAAAATAAAAAGTGTAATGATTGAAATAATTTTTTTATTTTTTTTCAAATTTTAATTGTGTGTGTATGAAAAAGATAAATCTTGAAGCTTCTCAAAAATTACAAATGCACTGGATGATATTCATGTTTTTTCCACCTCGAAATAAAATTAATTAAACAATGAAAACATAAAAAATAAAAATAAAACGCAGTTGACAATGAGTACAGTCAATTATATAATATTTATCATATTAAAAATTAAAACAAAAAATGATACGAATTCTTTGCTTGTGGTGAGAAAAGACTGGAAAGATCTATATATGAGATAGCTAACAGTCTCTTTGACAGTTCACAGAAAATTTTATTACTCAACCCACTTGAAGCATGGGGACGTTCGGTCATGAATTGTACCCACCAGGTTTGAAAACCCGCGCTTCAATGCGGGACCGAATAAGTATGAAAATTCAAACTACAAAAAAAGTTTGTTCAGTACATGTAAAAAGTAATCATCAATAGCCAAATGAATTATAAATATATTAGTGTCGAACTTTTTGACTGAACCTGTTCATGCTTTTATGTTAAGTTATTTTTATTATTAAGATTGGCTAAATAAAGATCTAGATTGAAAATGCAAAAACAAAAAAACTTGATATTTACGAGAAAGAGGCCGTGGGCAATTAAAAATTGATTTTGCCATGCAATTTTCACGAAGTAGATTTTGCCACCAAATATCCACAAAATATCATGCATGGAAACAAAATGGGCCGTGGGCTCAATGAATTGTGAATACAACAGAATAGAAACAAACATAACCTTTTTACAAATTTAAGGACTTGTTCATATAAAAGTTTCTCAACACCATTGACCGTTTTCTCATATTACAACGTGGTTGCTAATTCTTCCAATGTTTCTCACAAATAAGCTTTATCATCAGTGGTAGCAGAAGTACAAAACAATCTCAAAACATAACACTAATTCAGCGCTCTTTCGAAAACAAGTAGAAATGAAAGTCTGAACATATGACTTCCACAATTTGTCCCATCATAATACCTAATCTCAGCATGAGAAATTGTTCCCGGATCCACACAATTTACTGTAACTGCAACACCATCGGGATTTGATCTAGGAATGAAAAAGGAAGTAATTCCACAAACCTTGCAGAATGTGTGCTTGGCCATGTGAGAATACCAAAGGTGTAAGTAGTGATGAATTTACCACAAGCCTTATTTAGCTTGAACTTTGATGAAGGTACTACAAAACAGGTGTACCCGCATGCAGCAGTTCGTGCAGTTCCGCTTCCATGCACTACACTTGCTGGTGCTTTCACTTCTCACCTGACCCTTTTGCAATGGCACCCACCAGTATGAAGAATCAATCTGTCATACTTTTCAGTGGTTCGGCTGCTTTTGAAGTTTCAAATAATAAGAGGAAAAAGAGAGGAAGAAATAATACCTTGATACAAATAGTTTTTGAGAGGTTTCTTCATGCTAGAGATTACTTAATTTAGTTTCTGGAAAGAAAGTGTACAAATATCTTTGAAGCTTAGTACCTGAATTAAATTTAACAAATTAAAACAATTGAGAGAATAAATGAACTAAGTTTGTTCAATACCACAACTTGTCTTGAGAAAACCTACAGATCATCAACTTGTCTTGAGAAGCATCTGTATCCTGAAAATGAAAAATGCATCTACAGATATAACTTTTTGATTGACCAAAGCCAAAAAAAAAATCAAGAAATATATAGATGATTTATGTACCTTAATACATTCTAGAATTGTGGCTCTATGTCTCTGGACAGCTTGTGTATCATGAAATCGCCCTCATCACTATGTTAAGGGCAACATATCTGAAATGTATTAATAACACCACCCATAAGTCGTCAGAGCAATTAAAATGTAACTATAGAGATGAAGATAAACTTACCTGATGTTATTATCACAGTTTGACAAGAATCTCCCTAACAGCAGAGTTACAATGATTTTGTGTTAATTGCTGGGGTGAGGGTGTTGTCCAGGAAATTTCATCACACTACACTCACAAAAAGGAAAAAAAAAAGGTCCATACTCAATAGAATTAAAAAAAAAAGCGTTTGTTTTTGTGATGAAAAAAGAACAACATGTTATGAAAGATATGCCTTTTGTCTAATGATCCGATTGTCTGATTGGACTTCCAGTTCAAATCCTAGAGGAACTCATCAGTCAGAACCATAAGGACTACTTTCTTCTCCTATCCAATTGGCATTCAATCTGTTTCGAGCCAGATGAACCCGCATAAGCCTTGACTGTGCTCATTATGCTCGCCTACTAAAACCCCCACATATAGAAAAATATCATAAAAAAATAACAATTACTGACCAAGGCCTGAGGTGAAAAGAATGAAAAGAAAAAGCTAAAATGGTCTTTCTATAGTCAGTACTAAAAAGTTCCCCCAAAAATTAGTTTCATTAATTTTTGAGAAAAATAGGTATTCTGCCCTAAAACTTCTATCCTGCCCAAAATATAAAATATTAAGAACAAAGAAGAAGAGCCATGCCTATTGCTGCCCGCTACTAATTCACCCCGTTATCTGCTATTGAGATCTTGACCTGTCAGGAATTAAAAGGTAATTAATTCTTACAGAGATATTACTTATATGTAATAAAATAAATGACTTAACAATTTCTTTGTCTAATGTGCATTTCCAATTGTTATTGTATTGGATTAGAAATGGTTTCATTTCTAGACTTTTCCTGGCTCTCTTATCCAGAGCTTAAACACTCATTTCTATAAAATAAAATAAATCACCTAGTTACATTGGGATTTCTTGTCAAGATCATCATGATGTGTAGAGCAAAAAAAAAAAGGCAAGACATGGTGCTTGATATGCATATAAGCTCAATTAACCTTTTTTTTGCTCTAGAATATTAGGCTCTAGAATGTGTTTAAATTTCAATCCAACACAATATTAGGCTCTAGAATATTACCTTTTTTTTTAAACACACCAGATCTAACACATTCTGAATTCCTTTTTTTTCACATTCAATACAGAGAAACAAAACTAGAAATGTCGGGGTAATTTAAAGAGACAAATTAACCTCCCTTTGCAACTTTGCACAACAAGACAGGGAACTTACCACTATAAGAAACCAAATGTAACCGATGTCCAATTTAAAGGGGGGCGGCCTGTAGCTTATATTTTTTTTTTATCTCTTCAATTTCTTTCCCTTGTCAATCGGTTGAATAGTTGCCTCCTGTTCTCATAGATGTGAAGGTCCTTGAAATAAGTATGTCTATAATTACCTTCAGCATTTATGGATAGCTTCGATCTCCAATGATCCCCTCCTTTACTTCTCCATCTGCGCAGTGTAGGCTAAGAAAAAAAGCTCAACTTAGATTATAATCATCCAAGAAACATCCTATGTGTGAGAGAATAACAGAAAACAGACATAGAAATTGACAGCTCTAGAAGTTTGGATCAGTTCAAATTTGTACCAGCTAATGGGTCAGCGCAACAAGCAGATCAATCGGTGTTCCCGCACTCCTCCTCGACTACCGTCTATGGCAGAGTCAACTGTTCCTCTCCTGTGTCACGTGGGGTTCTGCCCTTGGTAATGAGTCGGAGGCGAAGCCCATTCGTGAGAAAGAGAGGAGAGGCGCCTTGTGAGCGGTTAGGATTGAGAAGGCCACAGTGAAGAGAGAGGAAGAGAGGGGATGGGATGTACAATGGTCAAAATCTCATGGATTCTTCACATGATCTCTGCCCCATTTTGAGAATCTTTGTACGATGAATGAGAAGCCCGGTGATTAAATCATATACGAATCTCCAAAACATCCAACGACTGAGGGAAAAATGGTGACGTGTATACTCTCCCCCCGGAACCATAGCCATAGGAACCATATCACAGCTGAAAAAGCTCACAGGTGCGGTTCTTTTGATCTGAGCGGTTCAATAATTTATCAACGGATATGATTTAACAGTAATAAACAGTTTCATACATCAAAATTTGTGTTTAGATTTCTCCACGGCCGTTGTGATTTTTTTGAGCCGTTAATTTTCCTGCGATGATCTCCGCACAAAAAATATCCGCACACAATGTACCCCACACCCATAGGAAAGATATTCTCTGCGCATATTTGGATGGGCCATTCCAAATTTATTTTCAAGCGACTCGGAAAAAGAATGAATAGTGATTTTACGGAGACTATCAAAACTTCAATAAAGTTACAGTGACTACTTTTTGACCCGGTGAATCATGAAATAGTCATTTATTTCACTAAATGTCGCACAGTTTTGGCAACAATAATTCTGATCTGAAATAAGCGCAGATGTGAACACAATTGAATGGTTCTGAAGCAAAAATGCTGGACGTGACTGGATTGGCACCAGAGCTTGTGTATGCATTATTGATCGTATACATGTACGAAAACAATCGAAGCAAATAAACACGTCATGTGAATTTAATGTAAAAATGTTATGCACGGGGCTCGCAGTTTTTTTTTTATATTAAATGCACTGAATTTTTGTAGTGATTTGCATGGGTTTTCATGCGAATTTAGAGAGAAATAATAGCTTCTATGTATGAGACGGAATGTTGGTCTACTAAAAAATAACATATTCAGAAAATAAGTATAATAGTAATATGAATGTTGTGTTGGATTTATAATCATGCAAGGAGAAACCACATTAGAAATGATAATATTCAAAATAAAGTTGGTGTGGCATCAATGAATAAAAGTTGGTCCAATACTGCCTGCAAAAGTTTAGACATGTCCAACCACGGCCTCATGAGATACAGATATGTAATGAAATCCTAAACTGCATCGAAAATACTCCTATAATAATTTATATATTAAAATTATAATTTAGGAGTTATAGTCTAGTAACAGAATTTTAGATTTTAGATTTTTAGTTTTAGGACTTAGCATTTTAGGAGTTTAAAATTTAGATTTTAGAAACATTATCTATAATGTGGCTTTGTTATGATGAGTAATTTACGGAGGTTTTTCGAGAGTTTAACTCAAAAAATATATCAAATCATCTTCAAATTTTTATTTAACATCCTCATTAAATTTTTCATATGAAAATCTTATGGGATACAAAAATTTGGATGTTTTGAGTTTTTTAAGTTATTGTTTTCAATTTAACAAAATAATGTATAAACATTAAATATTTTATTATTATTTTTATAACTATTTTAAAAAAATAAAAATAGTTACTTAAAAACTTAAAACACCTAAATTTTTTATATCTTATAAGATTTTTTAATATGAAGAAAATTAATATTTATGATAAATCAAAATTTGAAGATGATTTAATATATTTTTTGAGTTAAACTCACGAAATGCCTTCATGAGCCGAGTTATTTTTATTATGACTAGTTTATTAGAATTATTATTATTATTGATATCATTATTACTGTATTGTTATTATTATTATCATCATCATCAACGTCACCATCATTACCATTATGATCTTTTAGTTGTCAGTCTTGTAACTTTGAAATGGATTTCAGACTATCTCAATTTATTTGAGATTTGAGTTGTTTTGTTAACTTTCTTTCACTAGCTTTTGATAAAAAAAATTCGGAAGATTTGAAGAAAATTGGACAGCCAAACGCTCCTTTAAATACATTATATATATATAAGCGGAATTAACCATACTCTGTTCTCGCATTATCAGTCTCGGATCAAAGAGTTCATATATTATCTGCCCGCAGCCGAGTTAATCAGATTCGGTAGCACAATCGAGTTATCATAATCCACGCGCATACTATAAATTTAAATTTAAAGGGTGGGATCAAATAAATTTTTAAATAAATATGAAAAAAAATTAAAATAAAAAACCCTATGAATATATTCTTCATTTATGGATTCATGATGATTCAAATTTTATATAATTTTATTATCATTTGATACTCCATCAAGGATCATTAAAATTTTATATAATTTACAATGTTTATAATTTAAAGGTCTTCAATAGACAATCAAATGGTAATGAAATTACATAAAGTTTGAATCATCATCAATCTATAAGTTCATCAATCTATAAGTACAAAAACATATTCATAAAGGTTTTTCTATTTTTATTTTTTTATATTTATTTGAAAACTCATTATCAAATTTGTCAAAATAACCATTGTTAAGTGATCCCTTCCCAAATTTAAAAGGAGAACATTTTACAGAGTAAAGTTAAGTCGAGAAATTCTTCTGAATGCTTATTAACACGTAAAATATACCTCCGATACCATGTTAATCTATAATCACTGTTGTACAAAATCAGAGCAAGCTCAAACATGACAGTAGAACAGAGAAATGCTGTTTAGGCACCATACACACTTGTTCCTTCAACAGAAACAACAGCGAGCAAACTTGGGCAGAATGTTCATAAAACACTGCATTAATGCAACATATTTAATACTATGCTTATCATTTGGAGAAATCAATTTCAATAATAATTAATCTGTACAAGATCCTACAATATCCTCAAATCAGCTAAATCCCCACCTCTATCGTTCTCTCTACCAAAATATATATATATATTTTTTTCTAATTAAGACCCTAAACCCTTCACAACTGCAGAGCCAAATCAGGCTGCTGTTGCTGCTTCTCCACAACTGTACCAGCAGACCGAGGTGTACCGGGTCCGGGTGACTGAAAACCTACATTAAGATCCGGAGGTGCTACACTCCTATTGGCACCCCCTGAGCTAACCAAAGGCAAAGTGCCATTACTGCCTCCAAATTTCAACCCCTCTGATTCCATCTGGCCACAGCCTCTAATACCTCCATAGCCATGTCCATGATTCATGACCCCGAGAACAGTCCCCATGTTTCCTACACCATTCTTTACTTGAGAAGACATATTACTTACCAATGAAGTGCGGAACCCATTTAGTTGGAACTGGGGATTTGGTTGAACCCTTGGCAAACCTTCAACAGTTATTGCAGGTGCCACCGTTCCAGAAACAGATATATCTGCAGAACATGGGTTTGCCTGGGGTTCCGTCCGCTGGGAATCTGATGGGACTTGGACTGGTGGAGCACTAGATGATGCAGATGGAGTGCTGGGTTGTTGGGACGAAATGGCAGGTGATGCAATCATTTGGGGAGAATGGGACTCATGGGGCCCTTCAGATTCACCAACCCAGCCACGACCAAACTTAGTGCCAGGAGGGAGCGCCTGTTCAATCCGCTTCGCGGCAATTTTCCATGCTGTTGGGCTGAGCTTTGCTGCAAACCGCGCCAGACTGTGCGAGTAAGCATGAGGTTGATGTATCCCAACCTGGTTCATGATTCAATGTTACTGATTGTGACAACAATAATATCTTATATTGTTGACCATTTTGATCACTAAAATTAATTTGGCCACAATAAAATCAAGAATAATTAGAAAAAAAAATATTTAAAGGTGACTTCTGCAACTCACAATGCCCTTTATTTCTAATATGTCTTAAGCCACACTATAAGTCCACAACCAGTGATCCCATAACTTTTCACCCAATGTAACTTTCCAATATAGTTTTCTTCTTTTCTTTTGCCATCACGTGTGATAGACGTTCAGAGTACAAAATGCTCAAAACAAGCATAGATAATTACTTTATTTTCAGTTTATAAACCAATAATAGAACAGGAAGAGACCAATATCTATTGAACCTCTTTTACTGTTTTTGATAGAACTGCATATGCAATCCTTTTAATTGGTTTGTGAGGCATAATTGCAGGACAAGAGAGCATTTCTTATTGTTTGGGTAGTAATCACTATAGTTCACAATAGAAAGCATTATTGTTGGGGAACTAACAAATACCAACAATTCTGAAATTTGGCTAAACACAGAAAAATGAATAAAACTAAAAAGATAAAAAAAACACTACCATCAAAACAAATTGAAGGATAAAAATAAAAACAGAAAAGGAGATGATAGAAAATACATACCGGGATTAGCACCTTCCTCTCACTATCAAAAGTGGCAAAAATAGGTGGTTTCTGCATGTAATCAGATGGAATGGGGTATTCATATGTACTCCGACGACTGCCATCAACCTCTGAAAGTTTCTTTCCCCACTTCGACAATCCTCCTTTAAACCCAAATCCTACCAAAATAAGAAATAAAACTGAGATGAAATTCCAGAGGACGACGGATAAGTGTAGAGGAATACATTAAAAAACAATTTATCACACTTGTGGAACTAGACAAATAGGAAAAGACAGAACACCAAAAGAAAACAAAAAATAAAAAAAGGAAACTGACCTGAAAAGTCATCATTTCTCTCTGATCTATGCTCGTTAGACCAGTTATTCTCCAAGATCCTGAGGCCAAAAATGTTCTTTGTTGGGTCAACTAACGCAGCTCTATCAGGTTGTTTGTGTGCCAGGTCCTGCCCTAAGAAAGTGGGGGCCCGCCCACTAGTTCCTGCATTTGAGGGCCCAGCATCAAAACAAGGATCAGGAGCAACACGCTCAGTTGCAAGAGGCCGGCCAGGTTTTTTCAATGGCGGTCTCCCTCTGCGTGGGGCTGGCTTTAGTTCATGCTCGCTGTTCTCACTTTCTGCTCTGAGATTTGCAAAATCCTTCTTTGCAAGTTCTTGGATAGTGCGAGCCTACAATCAATTCAGTGTAATCACCTATAAACAAGTAGTACTAAACTTTGGACAGAAAGTAAGCGATTGATAACTTAACTGTCCAAATACCTGACGGTAGTAGATAGTGTCAGATGCATTGTACACCATGGCATTGGAGCATATCGAAAAGATGTCACTCTGCAAATAAAATAATAATGATCAACTAGGAGAATAAACATAATCAGAGGAACTGACTCCTTAGAAGTAGATGACAGTCTAGTGCAACATGAACACGTCTCAAGTCCTATCCATAACTCAGACTTCAAGATTCTGATGTTGCTGTTCCTTCTACTATACTCAGAAAAAACAATCAGCAGAAACGGATAAGCAGAAAGAGCAGAGTATTTCTCAAAACAACAGTTCCACAGAGAAAGCTGGACAAAATTAAATAAGATGTCCATAGTCCATACAATCAAATGAATGACTGTCTTTGGGCAAACATCAGTTGCAATCTGTAGTAAATATCACATGAATCCTTTATCAGAACTAAAAAAAATCTAGTTCAGCCTCTAACAAACTAAAGAATTCAGACCAAATCCTATATCAGCTACAATTACCTAGAGTGACAATCAAAAACTCAAAGCAGATTCTGGTCTAAATGAAGAAAATAAAAAATAACACTGCAACTCCCATCCCAAAAAAGTTTACACGTAAAAAATTACCACTTCCACCCTAAAAAACTGTTGAACTTATATACAAAAGACAGCCTCTAGGACATCACAATGAGTAAAAAGACAATACCAAGAAATCTATTAAATGCGACAGATCATTATATAACAAAACATGAAAACACAGTAGAGACAAAAAGACAAGTTCTAAAAAATTCAACTGAAAGGACGACCTAAAAGATCATCTTGCAATTCTACTAAACATCTAACAGAAATAACAGAAAGCCAAATTGCAAGTCACATGCTTGATGCTTCCATACCAAAAAAAAAAATTATTTCATGAACACAAAAGATACAAATGCATACTTAAACTAAATTTTGTACAAACCTCAAACTGCTCCAGATTGGCATATTCACCTTGATTAAGCTTCTTCCGTACTGTCCCAAAGTCCATGGGATGCTCAATAATATCATGGTAATCTGGTAACTGCAAGCACATTTATTTGCAAGCAAACAAACTTAATACCCCAAAAATAACCTTTTCAAACCAAAAACAATAACCATGACAGCATCAACAAAAGAAAGAAAAATCCTGACCTCTTCAGGATCAACAGGCTCAGAAAATACTCCATATGAATCCTTCCTGAATAAACGAGAAAATTCAGAACTCAACCTTAATTTGAAGAAAGAGAAAAAAATAAAAAGAAAAGAAAAGAAGGCCAAGGGTACTGAGTTAAAAAGAAAGATGCACTTACTTCTGAAGCCTATCAAGGACGAAAATCAACAACTTTTTGTCAGGCAAAGGTGTAGTGGGCCCAGGCTCTGAAGGCTCTAGAGAAACACAGCATAGTAAACAAACAAGCATCATTAAAAAATTCAAATAACCACTTAAACATGTTGAAATTATTTTCTTTTCTCAAAGCAAGTAAATGCACGAGGTGTAGCACAACCACAAACCTGTATCCCCATCCGTCGCTTTCGCACCACGATTTGCTTCTCTCTCTGTCTGAAAATTAGAAGCAATTAAAACAATTATACCAAAGTCAAAAGAAATTTGAGAAAATTCGAGAGCAGGAAAAATAATTGAAAAGAAATGATCGAATCCCCAGAAAAACAGGAGTAGAAGTAAAAAAAGGGAAGGGAAAAGGACAAAAAAAGGAGAACCTTGGGCCTCCTCCAACAAAGAACGGATAAATACCGCAAATTAAAAATTAGAAAAACTAAAACCCCTACGGATAAAAATAAAAACGGGATATTAACTCCAGAGAAGAAAGGTAAGTGAATTCTTTCGAACAGCAAATAATTGACGGCTGACCGGGTCAAATCAAAAAGCCTACAACTAGTACTACTCATCCAAATTCCAAATTTTCAAGTGGAAAAACAAGAGATGCGGTTATTATCTCTTAAAATATACCGCCTTCCTAAAAGAACGCGACTCTCTGCCACAGTTCAGCCGTACAAAAAAAGCGCGCCAAATTCAACGCTTTAAATGCCAAAAACCATTTAGAGCTCCCAATTTTCCCACGCTCCCTCGTACCTCTAACAGATCACCACTTGTCAATACCACACAGGACATTATTCAAGCACGAATTCCGCTAGCTCCTCATATTTTCTCAGAATTACAACAGAAACCAGCATATGGCCTTCAATTGATGAGATAGCTGCAATTTCCACCTTCTGAGAAAGGGAAAATTTGCAATTTTTTTTTGTCGTGTTTGCAACTCTAGTTAAATTACGGGAATGCAAGGTGCTAGAATTGAAATTCGACGAGAATTTGACACCGATCTGTACAGAACTAGCTGAGAAATAATTGTGGCGCACCCGATCAGGTGAATTTGATGCGGCATCAAGCACGTGTCGTAGCTTTTTCTCCTTGCGTTTTGTGTTCTCCTCGTCATCATCGTCCTCGTCCTGGTCGCTGATGCTAGGGTTAGGGTTCCGGCGAGTGGATCGGCGGCCTGAGGCAGAATTGGGGAAACGAAGGTAAGGGTTGGAATTGGAGGGGCTAGGGTTAAGATTCCGTCTCTTCCTCTTGAGACTCTCCTGCTCCTCCTGTTGCTTCTGCAAACGGAGGCTCCGTTTCTGAAGATCTAGGAGAGAGGGGCGACCTTTCTTCTTCCGCCCTCTTCGGCGGGTCGTGTCCAGTGGAGAAGATGCCCTGCTGCTGTTGCCCATTATCGGACGGATCCCCGCCTAATTTCTCTCTCTAGAAATGCGCTCACCCCTCTTTCTCTCTCGCTCTAGAGGGAGAGATTATTTGGGGGTTTCTGGTTTGGGGGCGTTTTCTTTGGTTGGGGTATTCGGCAGACTTTTCTTCTTTCTTTTTAATTTCCGGGGGCCTCTTTTGGTATTTTGCTCCGGGGTGCCTCGGACGTGTTGGGTTCCAGATTCTGATATTATGTGTCAATCTAAATATGGACATATGTGCAGCAGTTCGTTTCACGTGTGATATTATATTCAGTGACTCAGTGCTTTAGGAAACGAACGCCGAGATCAATTAGCCGGTCGATTATTTTTTTGGCTTATATATTATTGTACATTTAAATGATATAAAATAAAATCTAAATTTTAATTTTGATAATTAAAGATTCTATATAAATTAGATTTTATTAATTTTAAATTTTTATTCAATTAAACATTTATAAAATTATATTTTTTAAAATAACTGAAAAGATCATGAATTTAGTAATTTAGTTTCTATTTATAATTCTTAAAATAAAACCAAGAGATAAAAAATAATATCAAATATGTTAATAATTGTTTTTTATTGAATTATTAATAATTCTCATATATTAAAATATAAATTAAATTATACGTCAAAATTTAATTAATTAACCGCATAAGGATTACTGTTGCCCATTATTTCCAACACTGATTATATTACATTCCATTAATCGCCGCTTTCACCGTGTGAAAAACCGAAAGGGGTCAGAGATAAATAGGGGTTTCGTGTAAACGAGAGGCACGTGACGGCCGCCCCCGTCTGTGCTGGTGGCGTGCAAAAGAAGCACGGGTCCGGATCCTCTCCATTTGTATTGGAACAATTGGAGCCTCCACGACAGGTATTGACCGTTCATTTCAGAAGGACGGTCTGAAATCTGAATGATCCGATTTTATGCCATTTCATTTTGTGTATCCGATTTTCGAATTGTTTTGAATTGTGAGGAGTTTAATAACACTTATATTATTTTTTCTAAACACGCATGTTCAAAAAACAATTTTAATTCGTATGCCCAAATAAATAAAAACAAGTAAATTATCTTGAATATTGAATCTGAGTGTAGGTGTTCTAATTTCAAAATCAACTCGTGAATGCTAATTAAGTATTCTTAAATACTAAAAGCTTTTAGGTAACAAAACAATTGACTGGATGTAGACATTTTCGAACTATTGCATTTATTGTCTTATATTCACTTATTTTCTTTGGTATCAGAAATTCTTTCGGCGTTTTGCCAACTATTTCTTGAAGTCAACAATTTTATTATTTCAGGAATGTTTTTTTAAATTAAAATAGACAAAAAAATAATTTATGTTGAAGAAATTAACGAGGATATGCATGTATATGGTCAGAGACTCAGAGTCGATCCCAAACATTCGATCCAAAATTAATGATCCAGATTCTTTGAGAGAGGACTAATGAAGAATGAATGGGTGGTCTGGGTGATCTCAAGTTCCTGAGGAATGGAGAGGTTTGGGGAAAAGGAAATTGTAATTACTAATTAGGAATTAGTGCTCCAGTAGTGGCCAGATTCAGGGCACTGTTTAGTGATAAATTGCTTGATTATTTTTATGTCTGCTCCCGAACATATAATATATTATATTATAATAGAGCTGTAACTCAAGTTTCATTCTAATAATATAATTTTCAAATAAATTATAATAATATAAATTTTAACTATATTTAATAAAAAAATATTAAAAAAATCTAAACATAATGTTTTTAAATACTAAATAATAATAATAATTATAATAATAAATAATATAATTAAATACATAATAATCTATAAATGATCATATAAAAAAATTGGATCATTTTAAGAATTAAGTTTCATCTTAAGCACATTACACACATTATTTTAAATGAGAAAAATATTATTTTATATAAATCTTTGGATTCAAGAAGATAAAAAAATTAAAACAAAATCAATGATGAAGAAAATTGATAATATGACATACTTGAAATAGATTTTTTTGATAAATAAAACAAAAAAGGAAAATGATATGATTTCGGTAAAAATGTGCACTCATAGCCAGACTTAAGTTACGAATTCAATCACATTTTTTTTTACAAATTTTTGATATTTTGATTTTTTTTTTTGAAAATTTTCCAAATACTTCAACACAGTTCATGTCACATATATATTTGTCAAAAATTAACACATAAGGTCCCAGTTGCCGAAAGTCATTACAAATGAGTACAGACCGTAGATACTAGTATTTTATTATGTACACAATTCATGATTTTAATATGAGTAGAAAGATCTTGCTAATTACGATGGATTGAAATGAGTAGGAAGAAGTAAGAACAATGGACGCCTCCTTACTGATTTTTTTAAATCATCATTGTAGTTATGTATATTTTCAAAAAAAATATATATATATATTTATGGGTACAATTTTATTATCTATCAAATGCTTATTTATATTTGATCGACAAATATACTTATATTTACATGTTCTTTAACTATATGTATAAATTTTAAATTTGTACCAATAAATTATTATTTTTATTAGTCAGCTCCCTAACTTAATATATTAACGGTAATTCACTTTATCCTTACTTGGATGGTTTGACTATTGCTTTGCTACAAGAAAAAAATATATGCACTAATTAACCATTAAATAATCTATATATAATAATATGAAAAATTATTAAGAAGAACCATCGAATCTTTAATTGATTATTAAGTATATAACAATATGTTTGGATCATGTACTGCACTCATTTATCACCCAACTTCATCTGCCATTATATCATTTTCCTTTAAAATGTTTAGAAAAAGTTAAAAAAAAATTAATCAAAAGATCAACATTTTGTAAAAAAAAACTGGGATCGAGTTTCAAATTCGGTTCCAACTAGCTGGGACCGAATTTGAAACTTGAATTTGACTATTAGTGCACATTTTCACTAAAATCATATCATTTTCCTATTTTTTATTTTATTTACTAAAAAAAATTATGCTTGAAAAGTTTGAAAGTTCAACCCTCTTATAAATTAAAAATTTGCAAAGCACACCATAAATGTATTATCAATTTGAAGTTGGGAAAATTGATAAACTATTGGGACTATTTGCTTTGAAAATATATACTAAACTAAAGAAGTAAGACATGTGTGAGGATAAGATGCCAAAATTACCGTGCTTGATAGTGTCTGTTGGGTAGGGTTGTCAATGGCACCATTTGGTTGTTTACCCAATCTGTATCGTACTCGATAAGACGCATATGAATAAGGTTTTATTTTCATTAGGTCATCGGATATGAATATGGATAAGAAAAAAATTCGTTAAACTTATCGGGTGTGGATATGGGTAAGGTGTTTTCGCTACCCGTTATCCATTGGGTAAATTATATATATATATATATATATATATATATATATATATATATATATATATATATAATTAAATATATATAAAAATATAATTATTTTATATTTTTAATAAATATATATAGTTAAATTATAGAAATATATATATAGTAATTAGTATATATTTTTGATGACAATTGACATGAAAAAATTATATGATTTTTATTATATCTAAAATATTAATTATTATTGTACTTTATTAGTATATTTATTTATTGCTATATATTTATCTAAATCATATAATTTTTTCATGGAATTATTTTTATTTTTAATCGTTATCTACCGTTACCCATTTGTTACTCGAAATTTTTAATGGGCAAGAGTAAGGTATGGATAAAAAAATTAATAGATATGGATAAAAAAAATTTAATGAATATAAATAAAATATGAGTAAAAAAATTAATTTATATGAATATAAAAATACCTCTATGCTCTATCCTATCCATTGACAGCCCTATCGTTGGGTACTTGAGTGAGTATGAAAAGAAATGAAGATCCAATTTTTTATAGAATGCAAAGGGACAGCATGAAGGTGTGAAAAGAGGAGCATAACTGCATATGGTTCGTAGTGACTACCGACTAGTGAGCAGATATACATGCTAGATATTAATTGTCACCAAGTATGAATTAGCTTTAATTGAATAATAAAACATACATACGTGTTTTTTTTAACAAACTCTTGAATAATAAAACATACTTACGTGTTTTTTTAACAAACTCGTGGCAAACTCAAAAATATTTTTTGAACGTCGATGCTGTTTAGTGAATATAATTTGGTAGTAACGGTTTGTTATTTCGAAAAAGTTTAGAACCAATAAAAAAAATTTAGCATAGGTCTGATCAACCACTAATTTTCATTATATAAAAGCAATTTTCATATCATAGATGTAAAAATGATTATATTATGTCAGTATTTGATCGATGTACGGCGACACCAATTTTTTAACCCATAAAATCATGGGTCCTATTCTCTATAAAAAAAATACAATGGACAGCTAAAGAAGAAAATAATATATGAAGAGTATTATAGACAGTGTTTAGTATTATGGACAGTGTTTAAATTTATGAAACCACTTTACTATTAAAGTCCGCACACTGTTACTCTGGAAAATATGAATTCCCCAATCATACCGTTGCCGAATCCCAATTCAGATGGAAGCAGAGATATTGAGCAGTCTTTTTTTGTTAGTCTCTATGGTCATCAAAGTTTTCATTAATTGATCGTAGATTACTAATGAAGGGATAAACTGTAGTCAAGTTACCAATAAAAATAGAGTTAATATTCTGATAGGTTATTGAATTTTAATACTTATTCATATTTGATCATTGAACTTTTATTTATCTATTTTTAGCCACTGGACTTTGATGTTTATCCATAGGTAGTCACTGTCATTAGTTTTTTTACATAAAAATAATTGAAACAAAATTATATTTATTGTCAAAACTAATTGGAATGAAAAATAGATAAATAAAATAAAATTATATTTGTTTTTTCATTAGTTTTTCAATCATTTTTGAGTGAAAAAACTAATAGAAATGATCAAATATGGATAAACATCAAAGTTCAGTGACTAAAAATGGATAAATATAAGTTTAATGACCAAATATGCATAAGGATCAAAGTTCAGTGACCCGCTAGAAAATTAACCCATAAAAATATTAGCCGGGTTAAAAAATAGTTTAATCAGAAACGGCTTAACGCCTTAACCACATTAGAGAAAGAAAAAGAAAAAAAGTTACTATGAAAAGAACTAAAGACGATTTTTAAATAATTAAAGAAATTATTTTGTTAATATAGTATGAGAAAAATATCAATTCCATTCTTCCCGGAATAACAAATATTATTTGAAACTATATATTGTCATTGTATATTGAAAAAATATATATTGCTAACTGAATAAAGATATCTTTATCCGTTTATACCGGAATGATATGGATTAGTCAATTAATGCTAATTTTGTGTTATTTTGGAGAAGTATGATAACATACAAATTAGAAGTGAGTGAAAAAAAAAACAATATTATTTGATGTTTATTTTTTACCGCGTAAAATCGTCTCACCTCCACCAAAGAAAAAATCGAATCTGTACAAAAATGTAAACATTATACATTGATTCGTATAAAATAAAGTGAAAACATGAATATTTTTGTGCAAGAAGATAATATAATATATATTAAATCTAATAATTTTATTTTAACATTTTAGTTTTATTTTTTTGTGATTGAAAAATAATACAAAAACAAAGGCATAATAGAGGCATTGAAAAGTTCAAAATAAATATTTATGAGACTTGAAAAAAAAATGAAATTTTTTATGTCATGTAAAATTATCATAAATAATTTATTGGACAAACATAAATTAAATATAAAATTATTAAGTATATTTTTTAGTTAAGTTCGTACAGAGATTCCCTAAACTTAAATTAATAGAATATAATGAAATATAGTTAATATATAAATTTGAATTTTGTTAATCGAATGAATATGAGTAATGAGACTACTATTGAATTAGAAACTGTTCATTATTGTCCACTCTGTATCAAACTATTTCCGAAGTTAATAAATATCATAAACATTCTCATAATCTAAATTTATTTACCTTTGATCTCAATCTATACTATATTATAAAGAGCATATATATTGAAAACTTCCATTAATGTTATCAAATAATGTATAATGATCAAAATATTTATATTTAATTTATGATTGAGATTGATCGATTTCATAAAAATGACGGTTTAGATTTCAGCCAATCTCATTTTTTTCTCTTCATTTTATTTGCTATTTTTTATCATGTATTTATAGAAAGTCCAAACAAATAAGTTACATATTAAATAAATTAAATATCAACTATTATTAAATTTTATTATAAAAAAAATACGCATTATAAAACTTTACTCAGAAAAATATCATATTATATAATTTATTAAATAATAAATTAATTTTATTTAAAAATTTATAAGCCTTTGTAATTGATTTAATATAAATTATATCTAAGTAAATTATATTATTTTTAAAATAAAATTAATGTTGTATATAATTATTTTATAAAAAGTTATATTTTAAATAATTAAATATTAACTATGATTACATTTTATTTAAAAAAGGTTATTTTTTTAGCAGGTCACTGAACTTTGATCCTTATGTATATTTGGTCACAAAACTTATATTTATTCATTTTTAGTCACTAAATTTTGATGTTTATCCATATTTGATCACTTTCATTAGTTTTTTCACTCAAAAATAATTAAAAAACTAATGAAAAAGCAAATATAATTTTATTTTATTTATCTATTTTTCATTCCAATTAGTTTTGACAATAAATATATTTTTATTTTAATTATTTTTGATTAAAAAAATTAATGATAGTGACTAACTATGGATAAACATCAAAGTTCAATGACTAAAAATGGATAAATAAAAGTTCAGTCATCAAATATGAATAAGCATTAAAGTTCAGTGATCTATCAAAATATTAACTCTTAAAAAAACTACACATTATATGACCTTATTTGAAAAAAATATATTATATTTTGTACATTGTCTTTTTTAAAATAATAAATTAAACTTATTTAAAATTTTAAAATATTTATGATTGATTTATATATTAATTATATTTAAAATAAAATATATTATTAAATTATAATAAAATTCATGTTAGATATAAATATTTTTAAAATTAAGATGTTCTGTAAAAAATACGGGTTCTATCAATGCTAGCACATAGAAAGAATTTGATGGAATAGAATTCTGTAGTCAATATAAATGTGAATTTTGCTAGTTGAAATGAATATGAAACTACTGTTAAAGTCATCTGATAACTATTAACGGAGATGTGTAAGTGCCACTGCCACTAGATTCTGGTTGAAGTATCAGAAGAGGGAGGAGAAACATTTTTAAGTTTACTTCTTGGACGGAGGTAGAGGTCTCTAAAATTAAAATCTTCGGCCTTCAAATAACGCAGGAACAACAGGGCAAATGATAAACATGTCATTTTACATTTTCAAATAGCATTATAAATTTATAATAAGATACCAGTCATTTGGTGTGAAATTGCAGTGGAGAGTTCGAAACCTCTAAATCGTGCTGCCTTATTTCTCTCTTCTGAATTCTGACGAATGAAAATGAAAAAATTACGAAAAATTCCCTCATTTGCACTGCAAAAATCCCTTCGGTCTGGAAATTATTCATCTCTCTTTGTTTCAATTAATTAGCCGTAAATTGAGAACTATTGTCACGTGGAACTAGATAGCAAAAAATGCATAGCCTAATTTAATTATTTCAATTTGACACAATATATCTCGATAAAATAACCAGCCATCAAGAAAATACAAATATCGCTCCTGTTATTACAAAACAGACTATTTTGATATATTTTTGAGGAAATTTATATTAAGAACGAACTATATAGAACAAGTCAATAACTACATAGCATTTGTAGGAATAACTGCCTCCATGTGTTTAAAGAATAAAGACTAAAGACTAAAGAGTGATCCCAACTAAATAGACACCAGGGGAATTAGCAGGTGAAATCAATCCCACCTAAAATTACCAACTAAGAGTCTAAGACCAGTGTCACCGTGGCAGCATCTGGACCTCACAAGGGAAAAGCCTTCCTGTAAAGTGTATAAAGGCATCAATCAAATTCTTCTCTAACTTGGAGCAAGAGGTCACATAATTTTAAACTTGCACTCAAGAATAAAATAGTCATAGCAATATTCCATCAGTGTGTTTTAATGATATATGGTATCTTTATACAGAGGGATTGATTTATAGAAAAGCATTTGAAATTCAAGAAAAATCGGTGAAATTTTACAATGGTTGTCACAACCTAATATGATTTTCATTTAGTTTCCGTTCAGAGCAAAAATGAAACGGCGCCTGAGTGTAAAAGAATAAAAAACAGAAAGTTTTAAAAATAATTCAAATCCAAAAAGAGAAAATATGTTTTTTAAACAAAGACGGATATTATCTGTTCATTCCCCCTGATCAAAGATTAAGCAAAGACACAATAAGACAGATAAGAGATCTTATAGAATTAGATCATGTGTGGTTGAACACTATATCATTTTTATTTCTCCAAAATGTCTAACACAAAATACTTAGCATAATAAGAAAACTGAAACTGACAGGTTCTTGTAGTGTGTGAGTAAATGTAAGGATGTCATCAAGACACTACCAATGAATATTGATAGACCGTGAAAAATCTACGATGGTGGTATTGAAAAGTCAAAATAGTACAAGAATGTAAAGAATCTAAGATAAAAATGTATAATCGATTTGGGGATTAATGTTGAAGTGTAATGACAGTGGAATACAATTTAAATCAATTCAATTCTCACAAGAATATAACAATAAAAAAATGTGAGAAAAGAAAAGTAAAGATAAAATAAGAACACAAGATATGACGGAGTTTGGCTTTAATAATGCTTACGTTTTCGGGACCCTCAACATCTAACAATTGAGGTTAAGTCGATATATTAAAAAGAGTTTTTATACTTGTAGAACTTGGTCCCTTATAAAAATGGGTTGTCAAGCCTATCGGTAACACGAGTGACAACACACTCAAAACAAGAAGTGAGCACTACAACTCAAAAAAGAGTTGAGCACAATAGCTCAAGAGAACGTTTTCAAGAAAATCATGAATGATCAAGTTGGAAGAATAGAGAGAAGCTAGAATGAGCTTGAATAAAAATTTGACTAATTGAGTGTATCAATATCTTGAGTTATCTCTCTCTCTTGAATATGACTAGTAAGCTCTCTGGAGTAATGATTTTGCTAGATGAATCAACACTTTTTCAGTGAGAGAGATGATCCTTATAAAAAAGATCTTCTGAAACAACTGAAGAAACTATTTTTCGGCCAGAACCGTTATAACGGTTTACGAATCATTATAACAATTTAGAAAGAATAGTCGTTGGATCAAATGAACCGAAATGTTATAAAGATTCATCAAATCGTTATACGTTTCATGAATCGTTGTAAAAATTACAGAATCGTTACATAATGATACACTCTGGTTTATATGCATATTTTTCTGCCTTAAAATATTTTTAAGTATTGAGATGAACCGTTATAATGATTACTGAATCGTTAGAACGATTCACTAGGCAGAAGTATTTTACTCTGTTGTTTAAGCTCAATTTATCTTGACCAATTTAACCCAGTTTAAGTCTAACTAAACCTAAACCTAAACCTAATGAGTCTTGATTTAGCTCTTATGTCCCATCATTAGTCTTGGTTCTTGTGCACTAATCTATTTATATGTTAATTCCTGCACAAAACTTAAACAAGGCAAATTATAAAATTCAAGATTGTTTTGCAAATCGACAAATCAAAGAAGATGTTAAGTGTAACAAATATAATATATTTGATACTTTCTCATCCAAAACCACATCTGATTACAAGAAAGAGATGGTTGATAGTCTCATCCTGATCACACAAAGAACACTGAGTAGGGCCTACCCACCGCCTCTTCACAAGATTATCCCTAGTTAATATTCTATTATGAGCTGCTAACCATATGAAGACCTTAATTTTAAGAGGGTAGGTAATTTCCACCCAATATCAGCATTTTGAGCAATAATACATCTATGCATAAGCCAATACACTTCATAAAGAGGAGAATTTATCAGATGTATTCATTCTCAATATAAATTGATATGTTTCTAGAGAGAAAGACATTGCTTACCGGATTACAAAGTTCATTGAATTCAACCAACAACATCCTAGTCAGAGATCTGGTAAATTGTAATGTTTTTCCCTCAAACAGAATTACTTCATATGTTGTTATTAAAGGATTATTACACAAAGAATACAAGTGATGATATTGTGACATGAGAGCACAATCATTCATCCATCTATCACACCAAAAATATGTATGTCTCCCATTACCTAATTTTACTGTTGAATTAGTCTGATTTAATTGATTCAGAGTAATATTTCCAAATAGATGATACTTTTACTTTGGGAGTATTGTATTTATATTTAATAGTAATAATTTGTTTTCAATGGATTTATATCGGGGATACTTTAATTTTCATTATCATTTTAACAATAAAGAGATAGATAATCATAAAGTGTAAATCTAAAACTCCCCATATCACCTAACTCTTTGGGCGTACAAATTCTTTTCCATTGAACTAAGACAAACTTTCTCTTGGATGAGGTACCTTGCGAAAGAAATTGGCATCTTACTCTGTCAAATCTCTTCCTTATTTTCATAGATATTTTATAACATATAGAGAGGTATAGATGAGAGTACTAAATTCAATAACATTAGTCTCCCACATATAGAAAGCAAAGAACATTTTCAGTTAGGAATTTTATTTTGAACTTTATCTATGATATCTTGCCAATCTGTCATTTTCAATTTTGAGTCAGAAAGTGAGACTTCTAAGTATTTTATGGGAAAATTAGAGATCTTACAACCTACTAAAGCAACCAACAGTATAGTTTGCTCAATATCATTACCCACAGAGATAAGCTATGTCTTGCTATAATTGATTTTAATACCCGATAATGATTCAAAAGCATATAATGCCTATAATACAACCTTCACATATTTGTAATCTATTTGCAAAAAAATATTATTTCATTAGCATAGTAAAAATTAATAATTTTATGTCCATAGTCAAGTGTTGAGCTCAAACCTTTAATATACCCAACATCTCTACCTCTTACTAATATTTGGCACTAGACATCAGTAACTATGTCAAACAAAAGTGAAGACGGTAGATCCCCTTGCCTCAACCCTCTCTTACAAGAAAATTATGGAGTGAGATTTCTATTGAAATTAACACAATTTTGAGCTTCAACCAACTCATTTCTACCCAAGATATCCACATAGTGCTAAATCCCCTACTAAAGTTCTTTTAAAAATACCCAACTCACTATATTATATGTCTTTTCAAAATTATTTTTTAGAATAATCCCTTTTTGTTTATGAATTTTGGTATAATGAATTTTTTTATTGGTTGCAAGCACATTATCAAGAATATACTTATGGTATATAAAAGCAGCTTGTGTTGGATCTATTAATTTATTCATAAACTTAGATACTCTATTTGTTAATATTTTGAAGATAATTTTATAACTACAATCCACCGATCTAATTGGTCTAAACTTTTTGAATTATTTGAGCATCAACCCCTTTAGGAATTAGACATAACATAACATGATTCAGTTTAGCAACTCTTAGACTGTTAGAATAAAAGTGGCTCAATATTAACATCAAATCCCCTTTAACTAAAATCCAAAAACGTTGATAAAATAAAAAAGTAAATACATCTAATCTAGGAGCACTGGTTGCATTAGATCCAAAAACTACTTTCTTTAATTCTATTTCAGTAAAAAAAATATTCTAAAGTTAGTTCTAAAAAGACATGCTTGTTATGGAATTCTTCAAACATAAGACTCATATTCTTACAACTTATAAGACTCATCCCAAAAGTTAGGTTCTAAAAAGACATGCTTGTCATGGAACTCTTCAAACATATTCTTATAATAGGACAAAATATGAGATTCAATTTGAGGAAAAAAATCACATAATTCTCCCTCCATTTCTATGTTTAAAATATTTTTTATATTTAAAGTAACTCTATGAAAATATGTTGTATTTGAATCTCCCTCTTTAAGCCATTAATCCTTAGAACTAATTTTTTAATACTTTTTTCCTCTTTGTAAATGTCATTAATGATAGATTTAGTTGTCAACCAAAATTTCATCTCATTAATCATGAGATCTTTACTTTTTATTTTATTTTATCCAAACTATGTAAAATATTTGTATGTCAACCTTTCACTTTTCTTCTCATATACTTTATTTTCTCATGTCAACAATTACATATATCACCGGCTAATTAAAATTTTAGTCACCATTTGACTACTAAATCTTAAAACTCAATATTGTCTAGTTAAGAAACATCAAATATAAATATCACACTAGCACTAATAGTGGGAATACTTGTGCATAGCAATAAAAGACAGATCCGAACCATATTTTGGTAAATCCTTAATTATGTTATTAGAAAATATGTTATTCCACTTCATACTACAAATGAATCTATCTAACAAATGAATCTATCTATGAGATAATACAAATTCTATCAGATTGTAATCATCTAAAAGGGTATTAAATCTGGCACTGGCCCTAACATGAAAATTTATATCAGATTTTTCATATCTAAACCTAATTGCATTGAAATCAGCACAAATAAGCCAAACTTCATATCTAATATTATGAATATTTCTCAATTTCTTCCAAAACTGTTATTTGAGACTAGATGTAACAGGACCACACACTGTTGTAAAGGTCCATTATCTGTTATCAATTTTATTTTTCAGCAACAAAGTTATCGGGAAAAAAAATCCTATAATAGTTTTCAATGATGACTTTTGTACTATCACAACCTACTACAATCCCATCAGACAATCTCATAGAGGGTAATTGAACCCAAATATCCAACTTGTGGGAAATAACTTTAAATATTGTAGAAGAAAATTCTGCATGTTTAGTTTCGTGAATAGCAACTATACATACACTATTATGCTGTACAATATCATATAAAATATTTCTCTTATGTTAAGATGTCATTTCTCAAATATTCTAATTTAGTAAGTTCATTGAATCATGAAAGAGTTCAGATTAGAGTCCATAGGGACTACAATCACCATATCAAGAGAAGATATGTATATTAGCATCTAATAAAAACATCAGAAATAAAAGAACAATGCTATACCAATGTGTTCAGCTTGCAATACATGCATGATGCAGTGGGCACTCCAAATTGATCAAATGATCATATTGTGTAGTTATACCTGTTCATTCACATTTAAACCAAAAGTTGGTTAATTTGTTGTGTTTATTTTTCACTCACCGATACTTTAACTGCATATTGAAAAAGAAAAGAAGAAGGTACATGCAAAATTTAACAATAGAAAATAATAGAGAACTAATTTTTAGTCTAGTGGGAAAAGACAATACTTTTTGTGTGGAGGTCGTGGGTTTGAAATTCGAATGAGCTTTTTTATAGATATTTATGAAATTTGAGAGTTTGACTCTCAAATTTTATAAAAAAATAAAAGAAAATGATACCATTAAGCTAGCAGCAGTTGCTACCCAAAAAGTAAACGGCAACAGTTGCAGATGATAGGGTATTTAGAAAAGGCCCAACAGATATCAATACGTTATATGTCCTAATCAGATCAAAGTGCATTCCTAAGTGTTGAACCAGGCTATCTCAATTAAATGGAATTGCACCTATTTTATGTATGTGGGGTCTGCTTGTTGATACTTTTGACCAGTGTTCAGTTTAAAAGGTAAAGAAACCAGTAAACCGGATAATTTTGAAAATTTTCAGTAGAATAGGTAGCTTCAGCAGTTTTTTCAAAAAAAATACAAACATATAGAAATTGACAACTGAGCCAAGACAGTTTAAAAAAAATGCACAGACGCAGCTCAGTATTTAAAGCCTGAAAGGGGAAAAAGAAAAAAAAGGTTAATATCCTAATTTATTTGTACCCAAGTTCAAGGACAGAACCAAGATTTGAAGTTTGGAGGGGTGGGGCGCGAGGCCCAGTTTTTATTATAAATAATAATTAATAAAATAATAATATTAATAATAAGAGTGAGAACTGATAATTGTCAAAATTACGAACCAAACCGCGCCACTGCCAGTGGCGCGTTTGGAAACGCGCCACTGCCAGTGGCGTCTTTCACAAACGCGCCACTGGCAGTGGCGTCTTTTACTAAACGCGCCACTGGCAGTGGCGCGTTTCCTCAAACCACGCCACTGCCAGTGGCGCCTATCTTTGCTCCCGCCCCGTCGGTTCATTTATCACAACCACAAAAACAACCAACATCCAATTACAATAAACATCCATTTTTCTTCAAAATGCTACCAGATTTAAATTATAATCCCGATGAAGAAAATTATACTGCAGAACAACCGAGCGGCAGTAAATTTTTGACGGGAATATTTCCAAACCAGAATGAAACCAATTCCTATCCTACCTACGATCAAACCAATTCCAATCAAACCTACGATCAAACCAATTCCTATCCAACCCTCGATCAAACCAATTCCTATCAAACCTACGATCAAACCAATTCCTATCCAACCCTCGATCAAACCAATTCCTATCAAACCTACGATCAAACCAATTCCTATCCAACCCTCGATCAAACCAATTCCTATCAAACCTACGATCAAACCAATTCCTATCCAACCCTCGATCAAACCAATTTATATCCGTATCCAGCTATTTACAGTAACAATATAATTTATCAACAACCAAACCCAGCGGTGCCACTATATAATTTTTTTGGCGGTAGTAGTAGTACTACGTCTGGCTGTAATTTAGCTGATAATATTGATGACAGAAGTAGTGTTGATCCAACGATAATGGAATTAAGTGATGATCAGGATGAGCAAGATGATGGCGGTCCGTATTATTCAAATGAAGAAGAAACAGGAGAGGATTACACTGACCACTCGGATTTTTCGATCGATGAATCTGAAGATGAGGAAATTCAGAGATGCGATACCACATTGTTAGTTACGGGACGAACTGAGAGACACCATCCCGTAGAAGCGTTAAATAATTTTGAGATGTTTGACCGTTTAGGCGCGAATGAATATCTTTTAGGACTCGATGATGAGTTAGCTGAAAATAGAATATTTGCTTCTAAATCGGCTTTAAAGTGGGTAATTTGTGATTGGAGTGTTAGGAAAAACGTTCAATGTTGGGTACAAGAAAGTTGTAAAACACGACTTATTATGAAATGCAAAGAAGATAGTTGTCCTTGGAGATTATACGCTAGACCTGAAGAGGGCTCGACCACATGGAGGATCATCACAAATAAAAACCCCCACAACTGTAGAAGACCACCAGGAGACCGCAAACACTTACAACTCACATCTAATTTGATTGCAGGATGTGTTCGACAACATTTAAAGAAGGATCTCTCTCTAACAGTTCAACAAATCGGTATGATTATAGAAACAAAATATCCCGGTGTGGCACCGACATACGGTAAACTTTGGCGTGGCCGAGAAAGAGCAATTGAACAATTATTTGGCACTTGGGAAGGATCATATACATTGCTTCCACAGATATTGGAGGCGATTGCTCGGACTACTCCAGGTACAAAATTTAAATTATTGACGTGTGATACTTCGGATAATAATGTAAAAATGTTTAAATCCATAGTTTGGGCTTATGGACCGTGCATTGCAGCGTTTAAACATTTAAGACCCGTTATAACTATTGATGCTGGATTCTTATCGGGTCGTTATAAGGGTAGATTATTGATGGCGTGTGGATACGATGCAGAGAATAAAATCATTCCTCTAGCATTTGGAATCGTGGATGCAGAAAATGTGGACAATTGGGGTTGGTTCATGCGATGGGTCCGTAATGAAGTGATCCAATGTAATATGAAAATATGTGTTATATCCGACCGTCATAGGGGAATAAAGGGAGTTTTTGAGCGACCGCATTTGGGATGGTCTGTACAACATGGAGAGGCGGTACACCGGTATTGCATGCAACACGTCGCAGAGAATTTATATAAGGAAGCCGGAAAAACTGGAAAGAAAGAAGATAATCTCAGAGATGATTTCCGAAGAAGACTAGCGAACAAAAAGAAACCGCGTCGTTTCGTAGAAAGATGGCGAATTTTGAGGAAATCAAATAGAAAAGCTTATGATTTTTTAAAAAAAGTCGGCAGAAGATTAGAAAATGATGATAAAGAACCTCCTAATTTTGCTTCGTGGGCACAAACGTATGATGGAGGACATCGATGGGGTATAATGACCAGCAATGGTTCTGAAGCTCTGAATAGCGTCTTCAGAGTTGAACGAACTTTACCGGTTGCAGCAATTGTGGAGGGGACATGGTATAAATGTGCTAAATGGTTCGATAAGAGGGAAATGGAAGCAATGAACCTGCATAGAGCATGCAAGCAATGGCCAAAAAAAATTGATGACATCTTGGCAAAACGTGACGACAAAGCAGGTTTGTGTTGATATTATTTTACTATATTTTACAAAATTTTTAACATATCGTGATATCTTTTGTATTTGTTTCAATAATTACAGCTCGTATGAACGTAATTCCACTCGGAACTGCTCGAGGAGAATATGAGGTTCATGTGCTTGGTGAGAGGATCGAGAGTGGAGGGTATGGACCGTTCAAGTACACTGTTATAATTTCGAGTGAACGACGCACTCGAGATGACCCACAATTGCCGGAACCGCACTGCACGTGTGATTGTCAAAAACCTCAACTGACTGGGATACCCTGCTCTCACGTAATTGCTGTATGCCAACATAGAAACTTTGATGTGTACGGTTTCATAGATGAGCGATACAATACAGCTCACCTACTGAATACTTGGTCCGGACAATTTCATTGTTACGGTGATCAACAAGTTTGGCCGCCATATCTTGGAGAAACTATAATACCAGATAAAGAATTGATAAAAATTGGTCGGCGTGCGAAGGTTAGACGTCGAATGGTAATGGATGAGATGGAGGGCAGGATACGGAGTCGAGGTAGAACGAGAAATATACAGTCTTCTGAAGGTGGGTCATATCGAAGAGATGAAATGAGTCGTGACCCACTTCCAATGGATACATTACAATCAGGACGGCATAGGAGTAGGGCTTCAAGTCCCACAACAAACAGAAGAACCCAAACTTCTCGAAATACTTTGCAATCAGCGAGACACTCAACTAGTTATGATCCAAGAGATAACAACAGAATAACTCAAACTGGGCGAGATGCCTTACAATCAGCGAGACACTCAACTAGTTATGATCCAAGAGATAACAACAGAATAACTCAAACTTCTCGAGATGCCTTGCAATCAACGAGATTCTCAACTGGTCATGATCAAGAAAGACAAGCTGTCAATGCTTCAACTAGGGGTGCTAGAGGAAATAATTTTGGAGGTAGAATCTTAAATTTTTTCACACGGAGGAAAAAAAAATGATGTTCTATATGTGTGTTGTATATGTGTGTTGTATTTAAGCAAGGTTATGTTCTATATGTGTGTTGTATTTAAGCAAGGTTATGTTCTATTTAAGCAGAAAATATAACCACAATAAAATAAATAATACAACAATAAAATAATAACATAGAAAGTCCATAATAAAATAATACAAAAAATACAATATCCATAATAAAAAAACAACATATAAAAAACAACATATAAACTACTCCTGACGACGCCTAACATATCGACGTGCTCTCGGACGTGTCTGTAAAAATAAAGACGGTATATCAGTGAGCTGCTTTTTTTTAAACAATTAATATTGACTAAGTTGTAGAACAAACAACTAACCACGCTAGGTGTATATCGAGGAGGTGGATGAACGTCACGCTGCTCCCGACCATGAGCAAGTGGAGTGAAATCTCGTGTCTGTGCAGTCTCTGCAGCATCATCCTGGATATGCGATGACTCTCCAGGCCCGGAAGGATAACCATACTGGGCTGGATCATAATGCTGGCCGTACTGCGGATCCCATTGCTGGTCGTACTGCGGTACATGATCCATCGGTATCTGCTGGGTCTGTGAGAAATGCTGAGTGCCGAATGGATCTGAGAACTGTGCACCCGATGGATCGGGAACCTCAGCAGACAACCTAGCAATAACTTCATTCCAATCGTAGTTCTCAAGCATCTGTTAATACAGTTTAAATCATTTAAATTATGCTATTAATACAGTTCAAATCATTGAAATCAAGGTATACAGTACTTACGTTGTCGAAGAGAGACGTGAAGTCAGCAGTCTCATAGGGGAAATGCGGTGGATGAGTAGTGGATGGAGTCGGTGCAGTCTCAGTATCACCCGTCGAATCCGGAATAGCATCAATATCCGTGGGTAATCCCGCCGCCGTAAGAAGCTCGTCCATCTTATGAGGCATGCCTGCATCCTCAAAATGCCCCTTGCAATCGGCGAGCGAAATCTTGCCAAACCGTCTCCATCCCCTAGTGACCGCCCATCGGACCGCCTTCAGTGCACTCTTTGTAACTCTAGCGATCTGTTATACAATGATTACATACATATATTACTTATTACCGAATAGTGCATATAGATATATAAATTTTATAAATTTTAATATACCGTGCGCTGTCTGTGAGGTACGTGAGGAATGTAGCCGATGTCAGGGATCTCCGCTGCTGAAGGTATAGGAGGTACGACATCACTCGGATCAAGTGGAGCGCTAGCGGCTCCATATAAATCATACCACCGTCGATACCTCCTATAGTCCTCCGCATTCCACTCTTCTTCATCCGGGTCTCGTGGAGGAAGCTCATTCCATATATCTACATACGCCTGATGATGTTGTCTCCAGTTCATATTTTTTTTCTTGAATCCAAGCGCAGATAATTTCTGATGCTCCTCCACAAATGCCTGTAAAATTAGTTAGTATAATTGTGCAAATAGTTAGTATAAGAAATAATACATATAAAAATTATAAATGGTAGAATACCTCGGGAAGTGGAGGCGGTACTGACTGAAGTAAGCCGAACTGTCGCCTCACCCGATCCGGATAGTACCACTCTACTATCGGAAAGTAAATAAGTGGAAGCCGACAAGTATACGAGTCCATAGAATCGTCTACGCATGTCGGCAATAAGTGACGAACCGACTCGTACAGCCTCCAATTGACATGTGTGTCCGACAGCATAATCAGCTGATCCCTCACGTACTTCACACCGACATGTGACGGATTGAGATATCTGTTCTTATCAAGCGTCCATTTCCTATTATCAGTTCAAATTATAATTAGTGATTACACATATATTTTCATCGATTGATTGATTATTTTTAAATTAAATTATTACCTGCCAAAAGGCGCACAACTATCACGGTCCGGTGTACCCCAGTCACTGAAAATGAATGCATTTGAGGCAGGTAATGGACGAGCTGGGGGCAAACGCGTCCAACTCCACAACAACAACAAAAGCCACGGACCACCAATACTCCTCGTCAGTCCTTGGCATGCCACATCAAGACGCCGATATAAATAACCAAGTACCGCAGCGCCCCAATTTCTTCTCCTACCGAATTGTAAATCTTCCTGTAAATTAAATATTAGTAATAAAAATATTTAATTATGAAACATAAATTATTTTAAAATCCTTAAAATACTTACCGTCAAAATCGGCAGAAGAAACGCCGGTACTGAGTCTCCACTGTTGTCGGGGAACATGATACACCCCGCCAACTCCAAAGCAAAACCGATCGCAAATTGATTAAGACCCTGCTGATCGTCTGCCTCTGGAGCGTGATCAAAGTGGGACCGTAACTCTCGTAGGGAAATAGAACGCCTGTAAAATTTTATATTTAGCTTAATCACAGTTTGTGAACGAAAAAAATTAAAATTTTTGTACAGTTTACTAAATTACCTCCCATCTTTGCAGAATGCTGATATATCATCCTGCCCAAATAACTGACGGATGTATGCTGAAAAATCTCCATCAGTATATCCAATCACCGGCTCACCAATGGTGGATAAACCCCACAGACATGCGACGTCCTAAAAAAAATTATATTACTATTCCATCCTTTTAATTTTGTAGTTAAATTAATAATATTTTATTATTTACCTCTAGAGTCACGGTCATCTCGCCAAAAGTGAAGTGAAATGTATGAGTTTCTGGCCTCCAAAACTCTATCAACGCGCTCAATAAACCCGTATCAATCTTTAAGTTACGGGCTTCCGCTTCTTGGACATAAATCTCACGCAATCTGGCGAGATGAAGAAATCCCATAACTCGCAACCTACTCTGAATGTGCGAGATGTATGGTATCGTGGGACGGTGAGTGCGGAAACGAATGATATTGTTATCTCTCTGTAATTTTCATTTCATAATTAGCTTCTCATATATATGTATTTTATTATTATTTTTAAGAATATAATGTACCTGTGCCTGACTATAATGTGTCCGATGTTTGTCTTCAGGGAGATAAATTATGATATTCTCATCTCGTTGCTCGCCTGCCATTATCTAGTAAAAAAATTCATTTCATAATTAATTTATAATTATTGTACTTCATTTTTAATCTATCTATCATATAATTAAATAAACAATAAATTCTACAATAAATTCTACAATTAATCTACACAATTAAATTAAATTATAATTAATCTACACAATTAAATTAAATTAAATTATAATTAATCTACATAATTAAATTAAATTATAATTAATCTACACAATTAAATTAATATATAATTATTCTACACAATTAAATTAAATTATAATTAATCTACACAATTAAATTAAATTAAATTATAATTAATCTACACAATTAAATTAAATTAAATTATAATTAATCTACATAATTAAATTAAGTTATAATTAATCTACACAATTAAATTAAATTACAATTAATCTACACAATTAAATTAAATTCTAATTAATCTATATAATTAAATTAAATTATAATTAATCTACACAATTAAATTAAATTAAATTATAATTAATCTACATAATTAAATAAACAATAAATTCTACAATAAATTCTACAATTAATCTACACAATTAAATTAAATTAAATTATAATTAATCTACACAATTAAATTAAATTAAATTATAATTAATCTACATAATTAAATTAAGTTATAATTAATCTACACAATTAAATTAAATTACAATTAATCTACACAATTAAATTAAATTATAAATAATGTACACAATTAAATTAAATTAAATTATAATTAATCTACATAATTAAATTAAATTATAATTAATCTACATAATTAAATTAAGTTATAATTAATCTACACAATTAAATTAAATTACAATTAATCTACACAATTAAATTAAATTATAATTAATCTATATAATTAAATTAAATTATAATTAATCTACACAATTAAATTAAATTAAATTATAATTAATCTACATAATTTCACGTTTAAATTATAATTAATCTACATAATTAGATTAAATTATAATTAATCTACACAATTAAATTAAATTAAATTATAATTAATCTACATAATTAAATTAAATTACAATTAATCTACACAATTAAATTAAATTTTAAATAATCTATACAATTAAATAATATTTATAAAAAATTACCTTTAATTGCAAAATCCACAGAAATGCTAGCGTGCGTTTTTTTCCTCCGGTTCTCTTCCTCTCTCTTCCTCTCTTTCTCTCTTCCTCTCTCTTCCTCTCTTTCTCTCTTCCTCTCTCTTCCTCTCTCTTCCTCTCTTTCTCTCTTCCTCTCTTCCTCTCTCTTCCTCTCTTTCTCTCTTCCTCTCTCTTTTCTTTCTATCTTTCTCTCTCCTGTCAACAACGCGCAGATGCGCTGCGCGGTGAAATATATACGGGTGAAACGCGCCACTGCCAGTGGCGCGTTTCGATTCGTATTTTTGCAATTCCACCGTTATCACTCTTATATTTAATAATATTAATTTAATAATTATTATTTATAATAAAAATTGCGCGAGGCCGGAGGGACCAATGCGGAGAGGCTGCATCGCCGCGAGTAGGGTGGCTAGATGGAGTCTTGGAGAGTCGGATACGATGAAGAGAGATGATAAAAAATTTCAATCTTGAGAGGAGAAAATTTCACCGGGAAGATTAAAATTTTTGGAATAAAACCATTTAATTGAACAAGCCATCGCAACTCAACTGAGCCTACCAACTTTTATAAATTCATAATTCTTACTTATAAATAATATTGGAAGCCTTGTTAAAATATATTGGATAGAAACAAGAGAAAGAATTCAATTATCATCATTTTGGTGTCACATCGGTGCCTTTAAAATTAAATATCAAATAATTATTATTTAAATTTTTAAATAACAAAACTAATTGAAAAAATATTTTGTAAATATCATCTTATATATATAAAAAAAAATTATATCATTTCGATATTATTTATATAGGCATCAAGCGTTAATAAAATCAACGGACCAAATTTTATAATTTAGACATGTTACTTGATGGCTATTCAAATAAAGTTAATTTTTTTTATTTTTCATATATATACAATTGAGATGATATATAATACATCTAACGGTTCACATTTTTAAATTTATACATAAATAAATAAATAGACACCATGGTCATTTTGTAATTGAATCCCTTAAAAATAATGAGGGGAGCGGGTCAACAAAACTTACGAAAATACACTAACAGATCTCTATCTCTGTGTAATTTGCCATTTTTTATAGGAAGGTCTGGCCCTGCTGGCTGCTGGTCCACCCCTCCCTCCCTCCCTACCTAAGTTTCAATATTTCCAATATGAACTTACACCTGAAAACTACAACCAATAATTTATACTATATCAACAAAAATGGTTTCCAGAAATTAGAATTTTTGAACCAGAAAGGATGGTGAAACCTTTCGGCAGTTATTTGCAACAGTAATAGTTGTTGGTACCTCCCAGTCAGTGACTGGGAAAATTGTTGAAATTCTGAACAGAACAGAGCTTTTGACGAATTCTCTGTTTTTGTTTATCGATAAAAACATCATTTAAATCTCTTACAGATTAGGCTTTTATACAAATTGCACCAACGGGACAGTAATGGCTAATTCCTAGGTGAGCCTATGATGAAATAATTCTGAGACCCAATAGGAACCAAATATTTTATTTGTTTTCTATTTTTATTTCATAACAAAAAATGTCCACAGATCCAGAATAAAATAACTCGTAGTACTCTTACAATCTACTGCAAAATCAAACCAAATTGGTAAGAGGAAGATCACCTTTCTGAAATTTACTGTTCTCTCTTCTTATTTTTTTTTTAACAATTCGAAGCGCAGTGCATGGGCTTTGTAAATGAAAGGCTGTAAGTTTGGTCCTTGCTGGAAGATTTTTTTCCTTTTTTAATAGGCAAAACTCATGTTTTTTTGACAATAATTATTCAAATAATTTTAATTTTAATAATAAAAATGATAAAATTAAAATTTTAAAAATACGAATGATGGTGCGCGTTTATATAAATTTTAGTTTCTTTTAAAATTTAGAGTGATCCTATCATTTAATGACATCAATGAGAAAAATATCACTTTCACTGAGGCGGATAAGTTCTTTTTTTAAGAAAAAAATAATTGAAAATTAAAAAAAAAATGTAACTGAGAATGACGTTTTTATAAAGCGCAATTAATGGATCTACTATGATATTTTGTCTTATATATAGGTAGAGATGTATCTGGATGCAATACACATTGACACATTATAATAAATCAAATGGAGAGAAAAAGAGTGAAAGAGATGGACAACGGGATACATTTATTTATTTCTTCTCATCTTTTACGATATGACACGTCTTGCATATATATTATGAGAAGGAATTAGTGGACAATGGGTTATTTTGACAACTTTGATAACAAATTTCTAAAAAAATATAAAAAATTTTAAAAATAGAAAAAAGTGTATAGATGTGTTCTTCTACGTTTAAATTAACGATCATTCAAATTTCATGCAATTTCATCATCGTTTGATAGTCCATTAAAGACCATCAAATTTTCATATGATTTACAACGATTCTAATTTAATGATCTTTGATGGACTATCAAACACTAATGAAATTTGAATGATCATCAATCTAAAGGTAGAATAACACATCTATAATTTTTTTTTTCTATTTTTAAGATATTTTTTAATATTTTTTTAGAGATCCATTGTTAAGGTTATCAAAATAACCCATTGTCAAATGATCATTTCTCATATATTATATACATATATGCTCAAAGACACAATGGGATAACTATGTGGACCCCACAGGTAGTTGCAACGGAAAACTCTGCTCGACCGAGTCTAGAAGTAGGCATAATCTATACAAGGGTATAAGGGTTAGGTTTCTCAAAGATTGAGCTTAATTTTTAAAAAATAAATTCTTCTAATCTGATTTTTATTAAATCTGATCTTTTCATATTCTTTGTTTAATATCTTATATTATATATTGATTACACTTAAAATTTAAAAAAGTAAAAAATAAAATAAAATGTCAAAATAGAAAAATATAATTTTTTATATAAATATAAATTAACATTAAATAAATGCGTAATCTTTAAAAAAATATATCAAACTCTTACCTGTTCTTAACCGATCCTTAGAATTCAAATGGCTTGATAAATGCTAAATTTCTCAAGAGTTAAGTTCATCCCTTAAAAATCAAACCATGTAAACCTCATCCTCTAAAAATCCTTATCAAACTTAGTTCTTATCCGACCAATACCTATCCAAAAGCAAGTAATTGACTTGTATTAATGCCCTCGCTATATAATCATGTTTCTTTTACTCATTGCATATTAAGATCTTTAATCCGGTCTTGTACTGAAATTGCCTGAGTGGTAATTATTGAATGTTCCAGAAATCCCACGTTCTAAAGATTTTAGTGTTGGAATAGAATAAGAATTTCTGATATAATTACAGTCTGTGATTTCACTACCTAGTTATTTACTGGACATTAAGATGAGAAATATTGTGAGGGAGAGAACAAAAAATGCAGCTGGTAAGTATTTCCAACCAAGCAAAAATATATTATTGTACTGTTAGTCTAAAAGCGCAAAACATGATTAAAAGTGCTGGATTACCCAACTATAAAACAATAAGCAATAACAAACAGCACTTGTGAAAATAAAAGTAGGTAGAGTCGAATACACACCATCTCTGTTCCAATCATGAAAGAAAAATATAATCAATTCAATGAGGATAATAGTACTACCAATTCAGTGTCATCTAACTACTACCCACACATTTGGTATTTATACCAGAACTCTCTCTCTCACACACACATGAACGCACACAAAAACACACCAGTGACGGCAGCACATACACAGATACATAACCATAGTTAATTTAGCACTATTTTGTAGGTATCAATCAAAATTCTTAAAAAAAAAAAATTGAATTCAGGGTCATATAAAGTCACCAATTCAAGCATCCTATCAGTAAATTGAACTCCCCAAGAAATTCAGAAGATCAGTAGAAATTAGATTAGAGAACCCCTCAATCCTTCAGTCTTTTCCATTTCTTCTTTTTGGAAAAGCAAGAAGACAATAATTAATAATCTAACAGTAATTATGGCTCCTCAAACTGTGGTTTTCCTCTTCTCTTACTTCAAAATAAGAACCATGAAGCCAGGATTAAGAATCAGTTATCCACTGATGAGCAAGGCACTGTGAAGCGGTTGGTCTTTGTTCGGGTTCAAAATCAAGGATTGGGCAGAGAAAATTTGAAAGGCCTTGTGCATCAGTTTTTGTGAATTGGTAGTTATCAATCAGAAGGCTATCCATTGGCCGGAATTTCAGACGTCGTATCCTCTTGAGGTCTCCATGACGGTCAAAGTAGTCTTTCGAGCGGGACCCAGACACAGCAATCTGAGAAAAAGAAAAAAGAAAGCAATAGAGCATGAATAGTGCTCCTGTACTACATTGGGGTTGCATGCCCTCTGGCTGCTGCAAATTACTCTAATGTATTTCGGAACAGCCACCAAACCAGGAAATAAATAAAAGCACAATATCGCTTGGGCCTCACCACAAACGAAATATGTCACACTCATTCCAACATATGATAGCAACTTCCACAAAAAAAATAATAATACAAAATCTTTAAGTGAAAAAAAAAATAGTTGTCATACCTTTTTGGGCATCTTTCCAAGGAGTTCCATCATCTGGGCCAAGTGATCCTGAACAACAAACAAAAGCAACCAGATATATTCATAAAAAGTAAATAAGAAAATCTAATAGAAATAACATAGCCAATGTTCTGTAACATTATGTCAAAAAGATGGTTCAAATATTCTCAATGAATACCTCATCTTCAGTAAAAACCTCAGTGGCCCTAGGTGCAAAGAGTGTGTCACCAGTTGCCAGTTCAAACACCAAACATGCAAAGGACCACATATCGGCTGAAAAAGAATATCCAGTTCCAATAATAACCTCAGGAGCCCGGTACTCCCTCGTTTGTATCTCCTCCATAATCTCATCATTTGCTCGAACTGCGTTTCCAAAATCCACAATCTTGCACTGCAAGTCAATCCCCTCCAAGCTCCTGTTATCCATCTCCAATGCACCTCCCAGAGAGATCCTCCTTTGAGAAATCTTAGCAACGGCTCTCTTAGCTCTTAATTTAAGCCACTTCTCTCCCAAATTAACCGCCTTCATGAGTTCCGGGTTCCCTTCAGGTCGTTCAAGGATAGGCGGCAGACCAGTGCGGGACGGGTCCTTTGTTGGGTTTATGGTGGAGACCAGAAGCACATTTTCAGGTTTCAGGTCTGTGTGGATTATACCAAGTTCTCTGTGCAAATAATCTAACCCAGCAAGAATTGATCTGGAAATCTGTCTTACCCGATCGAGACCTATCCCTTTCTTGCGGTTGTACCTTATAAGCTTAAGGAGGCTGTCCCCAAGGAACTCACTGACCAAGCATTGATGCTGTCCATTTGGGCCGCTGTGCTTAAAGTGGTCCAGCAATTGAATTACACACTTGGATTTTGATGCATCTCCCTGTGCAATTGAAGATAGGAGATCAATCTCATGAAGAGCCGCCTCACCATACTCCTTTGCACTTTTTTGGATTTTTATAGCAACATATCTCTGTAAAAAAAGGTGTGTTTTCTGTAACTATCCAAGAATTGTGAAAATAAATTTACAAGCAGTTATCAAAGCTGACTTTTTTTTAAAAAAAAAAGTCATCATTTTACCAACTCCCATCTCTTTGCCTGGGTTAGCTGACAAATTAGTTAACTCATTATCCAATTGATTTCTAAAACTTACAGCTGCAAGGTGGTGTTAATATTCAAAAAAACAGTCACCTAAATCAATCAAACTGGGGCTTCACTTGGGCAATGCATTATGTCATGGCAACATTTCAATGAACTAATTCACTGTCAAAAATTAACGTTAGTGGGCTATAATAACAATTTCCCCTCCAGAAATTGCTCAATGGCAAAGATTCAAATAATTTTTCTTCACGGCCTTCTGCATGAACGTAAACAAAGAGACTAACAACACATAAAATAAGAAAGCTGGCTACAATAATCTGAATCAAAATCACAAAAGAAATCTGAAGAAAAGTTATAACATCCAGAACAATCCCCCATCATCCCTCAAAAAAAATATTAAAAAAACCAAAGATTTGAAGAACTGACAGAACAAAGGGTGTCGTAGGCAAGCCAGACGGTAGAAAAATTGCCCCAGCCGAGCTTCCTCTGAGCGACGTATCTCCCAGCGGAGAACCGGTCTCCTATTCTCACCGCGTGGTAACCACCCTTTCTGTACCCTTCAGTTCCCTCATCTTCCTCCGACTCTGATCCCGAGCACACCATCCTCCCTTCTCTCTTATTTTTCTTTTCTTTTTGAAAGCTTGGCTCTCTCGCTCTCTCTCTCCCTCTTTCTCTCGTTTCTCTCTCGTAATTTGAGGAGCGTAAGATCCGTTGAGATCGCTAGAAAATTGAAAGTGAAATGATTCCGCCAGCGGGTAGAGACTAGAGAGGAAAGGGAAGAGGCGGCCTTTCTTCCTTTCTAAAATTTTGTTCTCTCCGGTTTATACAACAGGAGGTGTACAGTTCCCTTAAAACATGTGGCTATAATTTTTAAAATATGTCTCCAGTTATTTAATGCGGAAGATTAATTTTTTTTACTAATATTTCAATATATCGCTTTATTTTCCTGCACTTCGAAGCATTTTCCTTACTTTTTAGATATTTCTTTTCAAATTGCGGTCCGTACGGTATCTCCGGGTTATTTCTCCCGCGGAGCTTTTGTTTTGATTCATCGGATCAGTGTTCTGATTTAATGATAATAAATAATTTTGTATATCAAAATTTATATTAAATCTTTTTATTTAAATATCTGGCCCGAAAACAAATCATAACCGTTCAGATAAAAACGAACCGTGCATTAATAAAAAAAACCTCCCGCGCCCAACTCTATCAGGATCCTGGTTTCCTTTCTGAGCCCTTTTCAAGTCCATTCGAAATGAACTTTATATCGTACATACTACAATGCAAAACATGACTACGGTATGTTTTTGTACGTGTTTACTGTTTAGTTTATGGATATTTTGTGTGTTTAAAATAGAGAGGATTCCTTAATAATGGGTTATTTTGATAATTTTTACAATGAATTTTCAAATAAATACAAAATACATCTTAAAAATAGAAAAAAGTTATCAATAATTTAATCATCATTTCATAATCCATCAAAGATCATTAAAATTTTATGTAATTTATAATGGTTCTAATTTAACGATATTTGATGGATGATTAAATATTAGTGAAATTACAATTTGAATCACTATCAATTTATAAGTAAAAGAATATATCTATATTTTTTTTCTATTTTTCAATTTTTTAAGATTTATATAAATATTTATTATCAAGATTATCAAAATAGTCATTGTCGAATGATCCCTCTCGTTTAAAATAAAGGGAGGATCCTTTAACAATAAGTTATTTTGACAATCTTGACAATATATTTTTAAATAAATATCAAATTTAAAAAAAAAATTATAGATATGTTCTTCTACATATAAATTGATAGTGTTTTAAATTTCATATGATTTTATCATTTGCTAGTTGAGATGTTAAATCAGAACCGTTACAAATTATATAAAATTTTAATGACCTTTGCTAGACTATCAAACGATAATGAATTTGCACAAAATTTAAAACACTATCTTTAATATTTTTTTCTATTTATCAAAAAGTTTCTTGTCAAAATTATTAAAATAACCCATTATCAAAAAAACCTCCCCCTAAATTAAAGTGGAAAATAATTTTGTGTGTCCGATGGAATATTTTGTACACCCATATTGCAGAGTAGAAATAGTTCAAATCACAAGACCCTTACTACAAAAACTCAGGGAAATATTATTGTCAATTGACACTTGAGAAAATATATTTAGACAAAATAAATGATGTTTAGCATGTACATTTATATAGAGTGAAACTAGTATGCTCTTAGGAGCACAGAGATTCTCCAGAATCCTAAATCACAAATATATCTAATCATCATCAAATTTTAATTTATGTGTTAGTAAAAATTTTATATTAAAATTTATTGGGATATATATTTTTTATTTTTAGAGATTCTTAAAGTACTTATTTTGGATTTTTTTTTCAAAGTGACTTATTTCCATATGCAAAGATTAATTATCTTATTATTATTTTAGTTTTATTTTAAAATATATAAAACAAAATATTTATAAAATTCAAAAAATAGTAATTTTTTATCTCATAATATTTTGATATAAAGAACTTATTGAGGGTGAGAAATTAAAATTTAAAGATTATTAGAATACTTCATGAATGTTAACCAAAGATTATTAGAAATTAAAATTTTACACCTCATCTATACTATATTGTAAAGAGTATATGAACTGGATTTGTCCATTAATGTTATTACATATGTGTAATAACCAAATATCCATATCTCAATGTATGATTGAGATCTTTTGATTTTATGAAAGCGATGGTGCAGATATCAATCAAATTATTTTTTTCTCGCCATTCTATTTGATATTTTTTACGATATATTTATAGGAGGTCTAAACAAAATTACATATCAAATAAATTAAATATCAGCTATTATTGAGTTTTATTATTAAAAAAAGTATAGATTGTACAATCATAATAAAAAATATTATATTTTTTACATCATCTTTTATTAAATGAATT
>CAXKVV010000188.1:0-60163 GCA_964058805.1 Schoenoplectus triqueter | reverse complement strand
TCTATTACCTGTCAAACTGTCACATATCACTATTACAACTGATCAGTCATTGCAAAGTTGGTGTAATTTCTTGGCCGGACAATTTTGTCAGATCAGTACACTTTTGAAGACCAGCTCTTATCTCTCTAAGCAGCTCATCAATGCCAACTCGTTCCCTGCAAAGAAATTATCATCATATTATTACCAGTTAGAGTAGCAATATAAATGCATTAACAATAGTGACAATGAATACGATGACAAGTACATGTAACAACTACCAGAAATAAATCAAAGATTACCATAAATACTGATATTTACAAATATACTTTCACTGTTTCACAGTTTGTGTCAGTGGCGGATCTAGCCATCGAAACAAGTCTGGGCACTCTTTAAAATTTATACTTAGCTTATCCCAATCAAATGGAGCAAAATTAAGGATTATATAGTCATTTTGAAACTTAAGCCTGGGCACCTGCCGAGGCTTGCCCTCCCTGGTTTGGGTCAAGTTAATAAAATACAACACTAAAACCAATACATTTTTACCGCAATCCATTAGTATTTGAGGATCAATGACGACTGGGAAATTGCAATGTGGCTGCAAAAATGTGAGAAGAGTACAAGCTATAATTAGATATGGGGAATATATTACAGGAAGCTAGTGCCGACAACTGCCAAAGGCCGTGGATAGTCCTCCAATTCCTTCTCTTTCTTTTCTTCGTGCTCAGAATTTTCAATCTGTGTATCTGCTCTTAAATCAAAATTGGAAGAATTGCTAGAACCAATAGCCGATATTTCTTCATGTAGTGATTGTAACCTCCCATATGCCTGAGAGATCAAGAGTCCAAATTGCTTTTTGTTACATAACAAATACAACAACAACAACGACGACAAGTCAACAACAAAGCCTTCCCAAATAAATTGTACATAATAAATGTGTAGGATATTTCAATCTGTACCGTGCAAAACCTCAAATATTTCATTAAAACATTATTGCTAAGGTCACAAAAGATTGAGGTTTTTCACAGAATTAAATGGTAAGTTGATAAGCAAGATCCTCTTTAATATACCTCAGGGACATCAATCTTGTTTAACACAACAATATATGGTCGCTCAAGGTAACTGGGGTTGTACATCCTTAATTCCTGACAAACAAAAAGCCACAAAAAAGAAAATGAATGAAACGTAAGGTCACAATCATAAAGGAATCGAGGAAATCAAAATTCAAAAGTAACAGTCCGCAGAATGAGTTGTAACCATAAAAGATCTATCCTTGAAGAACTTGATTAAAAGGAAAAAATACAAAAGATATTACCTCTCTAACTGTCCTATAATCTTTCACGGGATTCACAGCCGCTGCATCAACAACATGGACAAGCAACCTAGTTCTTCTAAGATGCCTAAGAAAATTACGACCAAGACCCTGAAATTTTATCATACATATTAGATACAAGAAAAAATGTGAATATAGAAGCTAGCTATTTAGGGCTATATAAAATTCACAGCAGCACTGCCTGCACCATTTCACTATGTGATTCATAAATTTGCTTGATTCATCTCACTTTTCATATAACATATATAGGTTTTGTAGTATAGAACAACCAACAACAGCAAAAGAATATGCAAGTTGTGTAAATTACTTGAATGTTTTTATAAAACAAATATTATGTCTGTAAAAACTACAATTTTTCTGACCACAAAACCTGCATGATAAGTTATAACACATTAAGTTTAACAAACACTGCTCACTTGACAGAGTAATATAACAAGTATGGTTCTGGTATCTACCATTGTACAATACCAGTCAAAGTCAAGAGCACTAACAGGTAACAAATACCTTTCCCAAATGAGCGCCCTCAATTAGACCCGGCAAATCAGCCAATGTTGCTTCAGTAGAGAATTGCAATGGCCCTAAGCTTGGGTCCCCATTGAGTCGGCCAAGGTTTGGCATCAACGTTGTAAATGGATAATCAGCAATATCTGGTTTTGCAAAGGTAATAGATGCAAGAAGTGTTGATTTCCCAGCATTTGGAAGACCCTAAGGTACAAAAATAATCAACATAATCAACCACAACAACAACAAAAAATGATAATTGAATTGAATTTTAGCTGACTCCAAGAGAGACTTATAGATCAGATGAGAGATTCATATTTAGTTGAGAGCTGAGAGCGGTGAAATCAAAACGCAAAATTTAGATGATTAATAAGACTTATAAAGCAATAATGAGAAAAAGTTCATACTTAATCATGGAATAATGTATGTGAATGAAACTATCAAGCATACATTATCCAGATTTAGTAAACATATTAATTGGAGACATCACTGTTAAAAAAGACCTGTTTGCATAATAAACACTGACCACCTAAGACCCCTTGCAGATCCGATCACCCTGGCTGAAGTAAAAAAAGCGGTCTTCGAATTGCCTAAAGATAAAGCAGCGAGCCCACACGGTTTCCCAATCGAGTTCTTTCAGCAATACTGGAATATTGTCTCGGGTGACCTGTACAGAGCGATCACTGCATTCTACCTCAACAGGCTTGACCTATGGCGCCTGAATACGGCATACATCTCCCTAATCCTGAAAAAACACAATCCTACACGACCTCTGACTACAGACCGATCAGCGTCCTCTCTGTCATCCCCAAATTATCACCAAAATCCTCGCATCCTGCCTACAACCCTACCTCCCTGACCTAATTCACGCCAACCAAACAGCTTTCATAAAGGGCTGACAATTGATGCAGACATTCCTATCGGCGAGAGAAACCATGACACACCTAGCCAAAAATAAAATCCCATCGGTGTTCATCAAAGTGGACTTCCAAAAAGCATTTGACTATGTATCATGGGATTTCCTACTAGAGGTACTCCTGCGCACGGCTTCCCCCCTCTGTGGCTGATCTGGATACGAAGCCTTCTAATCTCATCCATATCGTTTGTCAAAGTCAATGGCATGAGAGGGGACACTTTCTACCATATGAAAGGTCTCCGCCAAGATGACCTGCTCTCCCCACTCCTCTTTATCCTAACAACGAACGCATTGCAATCTATGTTCCAAAAATTGCAGGAATCGCTCGTCCAACTGCCGACAGCCTCCACCACACTACTGCAATTTGCAGACGACACTGTTATCATCACCCCCGCCCACACCCACAACATTAAGCTAACAATGGCGACGCTCCACGCCTTTGGGGAAATATCTGGGTTAAAAATCAATTTGCAGAAAAGCGAGTTCTTCCCAATTGCCTTGCCATCTGCCCTAAATACAACCATTGCCTTCTAATCGGATGTCCCATCCTGACCATGCCAATCCATTACCTCGATCTCCCGCTCACAATCAACAAACCCCCGAACTCAGCGTTCCTCCCACTCATCACGGCTGTCCAAAAGCGATGTGAGAAGTGGCAGGGTCAGCATCTATCAATGCCTGGTCGTGCGACCCTCACCAACTCCGTGCTGAATGCCTCCCTGCTACACCACATGCAGGCCTTCATACTGCCGCGGTGGGTGCTATCAACTATTGTCAAAATCACCCGACGGTTCCTTTGACGTGGCAGCAACGAAACATTCTCCGGTGGGCACTGCCTTGTAGCATGGCCAAAAGTGACGCTGCCAAAAGTAGCGGAGGTCTAGCCATTATTAACCTAGAGCTTCAAAACAAATCCCTAATCATAAAATGGTTATGGCTAGCGCACACAGACGCCCAGTGTCTATGGACCCGCACACTAGCATCCCTGGCCATCTCCATTCCCGAATCGACCGAAGCAACCTTCTTCATCAAAGACTTAGCCAAGCTACAACCCATTTTCACCGCCTCCTCGCAAACCGACCCATCGGGACATACAACCTTTCAATGGGCAACTAGCTTCACAACTAAAACAATATACAACATATGCAACAACCCTAGAGTCCATCTAACCCACTTTGACAAAATCTGGGAAACCCGAGCCCCCTCCCAAAGATTAAATACTTCCTCTGGCTCCTGCTGCACAACAAACTAAATACCGCAGACAACCTAATTAAAAAGGGTTGGCCAACGATTCAATCGTGCATATTATGTGTGACTAACACGTCAGAGGATGCTCGACACCTATTCCTTACCTGCAACTATACACGGATAGTTCACTCCAACCCGAACAACCTACCTACCCCCAACACATCTCCCATAACGCAAACAATCATACAAACTTGGATCAAGGTGTGCCAGGATGGGACGCAGCTTGCACGTGGGAAATCTGGAAGGAACATAACCGCAAAATATTCCAAGGCACATGCCGCCGCCCTGCGTTGCTGCTAAGCCAAGCCAGAGACCAGTAGTGACAATGGGAACAAATCTCCCACTCACAAACACGAACTGCTCCATCAAATGTCAACACCATTGTGCAGGAAATAATTAGGGTGTATATCTAGATGATGTAATAGGCATATAGACCACTCACTCTCTCTTATTGATGTAACACTGCCACTATAATTCTCCCACTGTGAAACTCTTCTTGTTTTATTTAATGAAAACAAAATTGTAGGCCCTTCGCCTACTACTTCAAAAAAAAGACCTGTTTGAATAGCTAGACATTGGACGAGCAAAAAAAAGGAAGTCACAGGTGGAAAAAAACACGAAGCAAACCCTAAGCGAGGAGGTCCTCTCATCTCTCCGTCCTCCCCCTTTGTCTTTTCCTCTCCTCCCTTCCTCGCTTCTTCTGACCATGAAATACAAGCAAAATCTAACCTTTTCTTCGGGTATGAGTCGGTAACTACTACTCGACATGGACGGCCACTGACGATGACTTTTCTCCGCTGGGTACGAGTCTCTCCTCCACCGGCAACCGCGACGGCAGATTTGGTGTTGGCGCTACCTCTGATTGCGACCGAAACAACGAATCTGGCTCTGATCCTCTCCACAGACGACGACAATGACGATGGCACTGCCTCAAGCCCTTTCTTCTACTTCCTTTACATCTCTCCCTCCACCGGGTAAGGGTCTGTTCTCCTCTCTCTCGGGTTGTCTGTAAACAGATCTAGTGTTGGCATCCAGATATGGTTCTATTGTGGTAGATGTTGTTGTCAACAAAGTTGTGATATGCTCTCTCCCTCCCTCCCTCCCTCCATCTCTCTCTCTCGGGTTAACCGTCGATGGTATTGGCCTTGGCACACAAAGTTGTCGATAGATCGGGTGTGGATCTCCTCCCTCCCTCACTACCTCTCTCTCTCACTCTCTCAGGTTATCTATCTTCGAATCGAGATATGACATAGTGCACGATGTGTTATTAGTGAGATGGGGCCTATGTGGTTACTCACATGGTGTGATGCGCCATAGCATATCAAGTCCATCCCAGTTGTCTCCTCCTTCCTGCTCCGGTGTTGTCGCGGTGAGATACAATTGGTCGCTGATCAACGGGACACACCAAGACTAGTTTATTTTATTTCTCATTTTTCTTTTAACTTTTTTTATGGCTATCCTTGTTTTTCATTTCATTTTCTCTTCTTTTCACTTTTCTTCTACTCTACCTGTAACTCTTTTTTAATTTGATTTAATGAAACTATATAGTAGGCTACTCACCTGCTACTTCAAAAAAATATATATATAGCTAGGCATTCAAGTCATTTTGTTATAAAATTAAGTCAGCAGAAGCATTTATCCAACATTTCAAGTTTGTAGTGATAATGTAAATGAAAGAAAGTAAGAAAAAGCTCATACCACAAGACCAACGTCAGCAACTACTCTTAAAATCAGCTCTAAGCTGATTTCCTGACCAGGTTGACCAAGAATTAGAACCTAAAAAACAATGTACTAAAAGTTTAGTGGGCACATACAAAGAGCTGATACGTAGTTATCTGCTCTCTAATGTAAGTATGGGGTAGTCGAGCGTCAATTGAGATGTACAACAGAATTATAGGCATTATTGTCTTACTGCAGATTAAACCCATAACTTTATCACATTCATGATTTACACCCACTTTTACACCGAAAAATACTTGACATACAAGTAATACCTAAAAAACATATGCACAAAGAATCAGGGAAAACATGCACAATGCTGCTTTTACATAGTTAACCACTCCCTAATAGTAACTTTTAAAGTCATGAATCAAAACTTCAAAAGTGATCAAACCATAATAAAGTAGAATATCTTGCGAATTTAACCACAACTGATCACAGTTACAATTTAAACCCAGTGTTATATTTCTCCAGTCTTTATTAACTGGAGAAATTTCTTTCATTCAAATAAGCTGAATATTTCCAACTCCTATTTATATTAATGTGATTTGAGATTATTAAGCAGTTATTAGAATCAAATGCAAAACTGTCCTCAGTTAACATAGCATACATCTAAAATATATTGATCTAATAATTAGCTCCCATTTGTAAACATCTCAAAAAAAAAAAAAACTGAAACCCCATTGAGCTGACCTTGTCGCTTGGATCTCGCATGACATTAGTTGAGAGGGTCATCATCTTTTTCCTTTGGTTTGGAGGCATCTCCAACAAGCTTATCTGTGAATTGTAAAGAAGGGAATATTAAGGATTAAAAACAGTAAGAGTGAAAAAAAAAATGAATTCTTATCCTCTATATGTAATTAGTAGATGATCAGCCAATACAGCACTGGATCAGGAACTGCAGTAGCAATCCACAATACTGGCAAAAAAACTGCCTGTAACAATAACACCAGAACAGGGTTGACTGCATACAGGCGAGCATGAGAACTCAGATTGTATTAACTCTTCAATCGATCAGATCCCAGCATAATCTGGTTGATAAGTGCTGATACATACTTAAACAATTTTTGGAGAAGTTCCATTTTATTTGGTACTTGCACACATGCATCAGTAATTACAATCAAAATGGTAAACCTTCACCTCCCCCCATTTTGTTGTTTTTGTTAGACTACAGTGATTTATGTTTTAAACACAAAGGTTCCAACATAACACTGAACTCAAACAACATGAGGCATCTACTTAGTACCTACGTTCCAGATAATTTCTCAGATTAAACTTATATTACCAATTGCCATAAAAAACCTAACAGGTACAGAAATAGAAGTAGCAGTTACCCCGCCTTGACCACCTCTGGCAACAAGAACTTCATCACCTGGGTTAGCCAAATCAGCAAGCACCTTTCCTTTCTTGCGTTTCACAACTGTACCTGTCATTTGAACTCAGGCAGGTTAGCTTACGATGAAAAGGGAATAAAAGGGAATTAACGACAGAATTGCCGTAAATTTTATCTATCGACAGAGAAAAAGATCCACATAAGAAGAAACACACAAACCTACAGGGACAGGAATCCTTAAAGCGGGCGCAGGAAAACCATCATGAATCTGAGAATTTAAAGCGCCCATGGCATCCACATTTCCCCCTCTTTTTGCACTGTACCGATTTTTGTTATGGAACTCCAAGAGTGAGTCGAGGCTCTCATCTGCATAAATTATGGCATCTCCCCCGTGTCCTCCCATTGGCAAAATCAGTGACCCATCTGGCTCCCTCTTGAAAGAAGAAGTAAAACTCCTCTTCTTTTTGTCTTTTGAACTGCTATTAGATTCACTAGGCATGGTCAATACAGCACCATGGCCCCCATCACCAGATCGCATGGTTATCATTGCATGATCAAAATATTTGTGTGCCTCCTTTATTAGAGATGCTGGTTTGGTGGAAGGCAAGTCTCTTGACTTTATAGCTCTACATGTAACCACCAGAGCCCCGGATTGTCTCTTCCTGACACTGCAAAATGGTTCCTCTTAAATATTTTTTTCATAAATGAAGCAGGCATTCCTTCTTCCAAGAGAAGGATAAAGCCTAATTGTTTCTGTTAAATAATTCTTCACAAACATCAATAAACAAGTGCAGACTTTTCAAAATTAAAAAGAAAAAAAAAATTCCACAAAGAAGAGAGAAGCGGACTTACCTGCAAGAGGCGGGGAGAGCGGGGCTACGAGAAAGAGAAGAACCGAATGGAACCTTCTTGCGAATCTGTACGGGTCGGGGTGACAGCGGATGGAGTGTAAAAGCCATGAGTGATGTGGAGGATTTGAGAACTCCCCCGAGTCCAGTGAGCTAGCGCAGTGAGGACTGAGGAGACCGCGAAGGATTTTATCTTGAGAGAGAGTGTACTTGGAACAGAGGAATGAACAGGTGATAATATCCATGAGCTGGTCTGTAAGAAGGCCCAATATACTTTTCGTCTCAAAGGATAAATTACAAATTTTTGGGCCTTAATTCTTAATTCTTAATACATTAAAAAAAAAATTTAAGTGTTTCAAATATATCACATTATTATTTTTTTCATATTGATTTTGTATAATTTTTTTCAACATCTTCAGTCAAGAGCTTATATAAAATAGTTTCTCTTCTCATTTAAAATAATATTTAAGGTGAAATTTAATTTTTAAAATGATCTAATTTTTTATATGATCATTTATAGATTATTATGTGTTTAATTATATTATTTATTATTATAATAATTATCAATATTACTTAGTATTTAAAAATATTATGACTAAATTTTTTTTAATATGAAATTTTATTAAATATATTTAAAATTTTATATTATTAATTATTTATTTGAGGATTATATTATCGGGGCGAATTATGAGTTACAGCACTGATTAGTAATAATTTTGCCAACTTATACATACTCAAGTAGATCATGCTTACGACGTCGATTGGACTGTATTATTATGCTAATTGGAAAAATTGTACAAGACAATTAAATTGTTCATTAACTGAGTGTTTTTACTTATGAGTACATGTTTCTAAATTGCAAGAACCATATTTCCCTATTTTCTTTTTCTTTTTTTTTTTGGAAAAGTCAAGGTACAGTTTCAGCATATCTAGTTCCATCCAAGCATTCAAAGCTGACCTTGTTTTTGTTGGTCTATTTCTCTCATATTTGTTTTTTTCAATGGTAATTGTCGTCATGATGGTTGAAAAATTAATTTGTGACCTTCTAAATGGTTTTCATCGTGAAGGTCGATTATTGTGCCTATGAAATTTGAAATGGTGGATTGGTTAGAGGGTAAATATATAAATGGTTAGAGCGGACCAAAATTCGATGCAATGTGGAATTGTCAATTTATTTTTAGCTTTCTGTTTTTGAACCAGAGAAAATATAGAGACGTTGATTATACCAGCACTAAAGCATCGGATCCTATAAAAACTTCGCAGTTAAGTGTGCTTGGACAGGAGTAGTATTAGAATGGGTGACTTTGTGGAAAGTCCCAAGGAGGAGGTCCCAGGTTCGAATCCCGCTGGGGCAGATAAGAGGGATGGGTTGTGTAGTGTGTCTGCGTATAACCTACGGGCTTTCTAAAAAAAAATAATTTATAAGGCCTGTTGTGCTTTTGTAATTATGTCTTTTCTGTTTCAGAAGCAAAGAAGAATAAAAGGGGTTGACAATCTGAAGGGTGCAAGGAGAGAGCACGCCCTTTGACCGTGATTTTTAATAAGTATGAAATAATCATAATTTTAATAATAATTATTAATTAATTAAAATTTTAATAATAAATATGACATGTAAGGTAAGGTTGTGTATTTAAAACTAGGAGTATAAATGAATCGGATACAGATGAATAATAATTTTATTGTATCTATATCCATTATAATTTTTCAGAAACGGATATGAATAGGATATTTGACGGATATCTAGAGACATATCGAATATCGGACGAATATGAATATGAATATGGATATATTTCATATATTAAATAAAATATATATGTATCATTGAAAATAATTGCATGTTATTTTTTGATGGAATCACTAATTAACACTAATTTTTATTATATTAGTAGTTCAAATATATCAATGAATTATAATAAAATATGATACATGAGTATAAATTAGATAAAATTAATTAGATTTGTAATTTAAGCTGAAATCTAATAAAAATATATAATAAAAATTTTCGGATATGTATTCGAATAAAATCGGATAATATGGAATCAAAGGGTACTGCCTGACCTCTCTCTGTGATTTCTAGTAAATGTCGATCCTTGTGCTTGTTTGTCTCGTGCCCTGATTTGATCTGCTGGTACCAATGCTTGTTGATGTGTTGATTTGTTGGATGATCCTTAGCCTGTGATGGGTTAATTTACTCATGCAATTTGTTGGGTCTGTTTTACCTTGCGATTTATGATAGTTGGAAATTATTGATTCTGATATGGACCTAGAAACATGGGCTTAGAGAAATAAAAGTAAAATATGGCCTCAACTTATATAATAGGGCTTCATGAAATCAAAATCTTATTGGGCCGACAAATGAACTTAAATTGACTTAAAAAGAATAAATGAGATTAGGAATAAGTGAATAAGGCCCAATAATTAAAAATGTCCCAAGATAATAAAAGTGAATAATTAAAATATGATTAATTAATTGGAAGCTATCTCGAAAGGTTTGGCGGTACCCATGGACTAATCACGTAAAATTAAAGATCGGGAAATGATTAGATTCCCTGATTGCCCCCGATTTCGGGATATCGGTGCATTGGCACCAATGATTTGGTAGTCAGCTTATGATCTCGAACATTAAAATACCAACACGTTTAAATAAATAAAAATGTTTAATTTAAAATTTAAGTTTAATTGAATTTAATTACTTTCATTTAATTTTTATTTTTATTTAATTCTAGTTTTATATAGTATATTTTCTAATTATTGAAAATAACATAAACATATAAAACAAAATATAATTAAAGGGTATAATATAAATAATTAGGAATTTTAAAGTAATAATTGAGGTATGATAATAATTTATAACATAAAATATAAATTAATCAATTTCTCTATTTAATAATAGAATAGTATTAATAAATATATATTCATCAATTTCTCTATTTTTAATAAGAATAATATTAATTATATAATATTATATATTAATCAATTTCTCTAATTCTAGATAATTAATTATCCTAATTATAATTAAATTAATTAAGTGATAACATTAAGCCAACTTAATTAATCTAAATAAATTAAGTTAGTTACATTAATCGAAATAAATATAATCTCAAAACACGAACACTAAATGATAATAATCATGATTCAGAGTTTGGTATACTCTGACCTAACCAGACCAAACGTGAATATGATACTCGCTAATTTAATTTATTTTGACCTTAATGGTTCTCGAGGATTTATCTTGACGAGCCGACAAACGAGTACAATCAGGATGAGACGGTTGACGAGATCATGAGCATCACCGGGGACTAAGTAATTCGACGCTACCGACCTGATCGAATTATTCTCAGGTACGGTTTCCTGGGATTTGATTTCCTTTCTTCAGAAATAGAAACCCAAACCGAAAATAAAACTATTTTTAAAATAAATCTAAATTGCGGTGTTTTCTGACCAAAAAAATATTTAGAGACTTAATCTGATCTGTCATATGTATCCGGTAAATTGACCAGCATATTCGAGATATACCCACATTCGCATGTCATATCATGTCATGTTGCATGTAGACAGGATAGGTCATAGGAGTAGGATTCAGCAAATAGTCCCGAGATAGGATTAGATAGAATTAAATAATTCAAGTTGTAGGTTATAATTATTAAGAAAATATTATTACTATCACTAATTATTAATTAAGTCAGGTAGTTAATCATGCATTAAATGCATGGGAGTGCTGAGAGGCGGGTCGGGTAATTCTCAGTCTGAGGTTGCCTTGCATAACTAGACCGTTGTGGTTACGTACGGTGACCCATAGGCCTGTGGGACCCACCGGTCTGTATATGCACTGCGCATCTTTGCCTGTCGGATTATCCACCGACCCCGTCATTTGGCGGGTTTGGCTGTGTCAGAGTGTGTTCTTTTTGATCAATATTATATCCTTACTATTCTTAATATAATTAAAAATTTTAATCCAAATTTGAGCGATTAGGATACTATGTCTTTCAGTATTTATTGTGGGCGGCCATATTCAAGATTGAAATCTACTCCGAGATATTATATTATTTTATTTATCCGGCTTATTTAGGATCCTGATATTATCCGAAAGGCCTTCTCTTTTGGCCCGTAGTTGGTACAGAGAAAGTTGGGATGCGGTCCTCTAGTCCTAGTGGGTACAGTGTAGGCTCCCATTTGTATATATTCTATTTTGTTATTTTACGGGATGCGATCCTCTGACCCTTGGTTGGTACAGTGTAGGCTCCCATTTGTTTCCGATTTGTCAACTTACGGGTAGTTATATCCTTTGACGATATGGCAACTCAAAGCATAATTTTTAAATCCCCTTTGCTCATATTATTATTATTATTATTATTATTATTATTATTATTATTATTATTATTATTATTCTGTGAGGTGGATCATCAGATTCAGAATACCGAGTACGTGCTCTTGTAGCCGTCACTCTCCTAGGGCGATATCGCTCCGGGAGGCCAAATTTTCTCAGGGTATTCAGGGCATTGGCGCCTGCTTACTTGAAAATCCTAAGTTTGTAAGTTGGGTCCGAATGCGTGCCCGCTTAGGTAAGTCACAAGTCTAGGGCCCGATCACGTGCCCGCTTGTGGATGGACTGATGATATGCAACTGGGTTATATATATTCGGGTGTCTGAATTTTCGTACCTTATATTCTATATTATATTAGTATTTCCACAGATTTTCTATTTCGGGTTTATTTATCATTTCATGTCATCCATAGAGGTGTTTTTCTCAAACGTGTATAAAATATTATTATATTTATACATATTTAATACAATGCATTTAAAATACAGTATTGATATTTGGGTCCAGTCTAGGAAAGAAGATCAAATCTTAAGGCTGGATCTAAATCCGTACTGAGTAATTTTTAAATTACTCACGTTTCCACGGTGGTTGTGGGATCCAGGTATTTCAGATGCGGGATTGAGTGTGGATGAGAGTGCTAGGTGCAGTCCTGCGTGATATCAGAGGTGTTTCGCCGCATTAGCACAGTGAGGCGGGTAGATGATTAGGACTTATTGGGCATCGGGTTTTTGGTTTCTTTCTTTGGGCTTTATTTGAGAGATTTTGCTACCCATTTCGATGGAGTTAGCCCCGCCAATGTCTGACATTATATTTTTCTGTATATTCTGGACTGTTATTGTTTTATATTATTATTATTATTTTATTTATTGTGAGATTTATCTTATTTTATTCATTTAGCCTTTCGTACGCACATCTCGTCGTGTGTACGTGGCGGGATTAAGCACCCCTAATCCGATTTAATTATTCTGGGGTGTGACAAAGTCCATCGTTCTTTCTAATTAAAACCCGTTAAGTTTTGGTAAACCTAAATCTTTCAAAATTTAATTATTCACAGTTAGGTCCATCTAATTAATATTCTAAATGTTCAGAAAAGTCCCAACTAACCTAGACTTCACAGTTATGTCCATCACCTAGAGTTAGATACCGCTTTTGAAGGTCGGAGAACTGTCAGATTTTGGTTAGAAACCTAAACAATTCTCTAAGTTGCATGTGCAATTCTAATATCGTTTGCAGGTTATGAATCTATGCTATTTAGGGTTTTTAATCTCAAACGGATTACTAATACAAACGTACAACAATTCAATCAATGCACAGTAATACAATCACAAAAGCAATTCATAAAATAAAGCAATTAAAACAACAACAAGCACGATTAAACTTTAAATTTCAAGTTACATGCCTAAACCCTCGAAAAATGACTACTCTTCCATAGAAGAGAAAGAATCACAGATAAAAGCAAGGAAAAACAGAAGGGAAATCATCAAGAGAATAAGAGTTACACCCAATTTTTGTTTTCTCTTCTTCTGCCTTCTTCTCTCTCCAAATCTCTCAAAGAAACTCAAACTCTCTTCTCAGATCTGTCCTAGGGCGGTTATGGCCTTTTGGAGACGTTCTCTACTATTTAAAATCGAATCAGGAGCCTTCTGGGGTGAAGGGACGCTTTCAGGAGAAAAATAACTACTCTGTACGGTCCGAAAAGAAAAGATTTTAACCAAAAAAGTTCACGTGATTTCTTGGCAGAGAGTTCTTTTCGACCCGAAAAGATAACTTTTTGGGTCAAAAGGTTCATGCAGTTGTTCAAGTTGCGCCTAACTTACTCCATTTTCATCCAAATATTTCCAAAATGCTCCAAAAGTCCTAAAATCAAAGAAACCATGGCAGTATCTCAAACTTTGTGCAATATCTAAACTATAATCAACTAATTGAACTAAAAAGTGTATAAAAGGGTAAAATGATATAGTTTTAGATACCAAGTCCTATCAAAATATATGTGTGATTTTGGCTTATCAGTGATGTAATAGAATTTGGCTATAACGAGTCTAAGTCTTCGGAACCCGCAATCATTAACAGTCAATTGCGTTGAGCCATTAGAACAAATAATTCTTATAATTGTGAATCTCCAGTCCTTTATACCAAGTAAACAGACATCCATCGACCAACTTAAAAAAGAAAAAGTGAAGACATAAGTCTCACAAATAAACAAACAAAAAACTAGTTTATCTCACTCCAATAGAAGTATTGCAAAATAATCTTCAGATTAAGTCACAATAGATCCGAAGATTTTGCTCTTAGGTAAGTGACAACTAGGTATAGAATGGACTAGGCTATCAAAAATGTTAGGATTGGAGAGAAATAAATATGTATATATAGAGATGCATCAAAATTGGTGAGAAATCACACATATCCATTGCAACGGTTAGCTAACCATTATAATTGTTAGGCAATTTTAACCCTAGTGAGGTTAGCCATTGCAATAAATAAAAGATCTGTTATAACGAATGTAAGAGCGAATTTCACTAAAGATTTTTGAATAAAATTTGTACACAAATGATTTATTTCGTTACAACGGATATCGGGATATATTATAACGGTTAGAGGCTAAATTTTGTCTCGAGGTTAGCCGTTACAACAGATGTGAGATATGTTGTAACGATTATGTAGTGAAAATATTCTCGAGCTATTTGAATAAAATTTGTATATGATTAATTTATTTTGTTACAACGGTTAGGACATATTGCCTTTATTTTGACGGGTTTAATCTCAAAATTTTCTAGTTACCTTTATTTCTTACAATTCTAACCTAACCTTTTTTTAAGATCTTCATATATATTTTTCTGCTCATGTTTTATATCTATATATCAAATGAACTCTTATGTGATTATTTTGTAAATGAGTAAATATAATTTTATATAATTTTGAGAATTATTTACAATAACATAGGATAACTTATTTATTTACACAGATGTTAAATGGTCTAGCAAAGGACAAAAAATCAATTAAATGGCGTTATTGCAAAGCTAAATGTTATGAAAAATGTTATCACAAAAGAAACTCGATACTGACTATTAAATAAATTATTATATTGATGATTTTATTATATTTACATGAGTAGACAACATTTATTTCTTCAATAAATAATTTTATCATACTTATATTGTACTTATATTATTTTATTTAGATATCTTTAATAATAACTCATTTTAAAATAATAATAATAATAATAATAATATATAATCAATTATATAATAACATCATTAATATAAATAATAACTTATTCAACATCAGTCATAGGTTTGTATAAATTTTAATATTGATTGTAGTGTGTATGTATCAGCTCTCGATCTCAAATCTCATTCTCCGAAGGGCTCGAGTTTTTTTTTAATAAGTATGAAATAAATTTTAATAGTAAATTTTGATGATAAAACATATTTAGAAGAAATTCTCCGGTCGTATTGGAGCCTTGATCATTAGAGGGGAAGATGCCGGTTTCAGTGGCGGAGCCACTCTCACAAATGTGGTGTCAATTTGACCACTGAAATTTATAAATTTATTATATGATTTATGAAAATATGATATATTTATAATAATATTTATCATTTTAATATTAATTTGAACCCAGTAAAATTTATTTTAGTTTTCTACTATTGATCCCATTAATTTTTTAAACTCATGAGAAATAAATTTTTAATATGAATTTATATTCACTTTGAATTTAAAATTATTATTAGTATCGTAAAATATAAATAATTTTATGTAATTAATAATTATTTATATAATATTAATTGACATCACTTATGTAAAAATTTGTCTTCACTGCTAGCCAGTCCGCTTGCTTTTGATTCATTTTTACGTCTGAGAGGATGGATCGCTGCAGGAGAAGTGCTGAAATGAATTTTTTTTTTCAATGAGATTTGCTAAAGGGTAACTATATTTATATAAATATAGAAGATATATGACATAAAGTAATGTTATAAAATCGATAAGAGTTATCACTATTCATAGTGATAATCCTTATTAATTTTATAACATTATTTTATATCATATATCTTCTATATTCATATAATTCTATATTCATATGAATATGTTTATTTTAGTAACGGGATTGTCCGCCATTACTATAGGCTAACCATATAAGTCTTTCTCGAAGGTAATCGAGATTGTGAATCAGATGCGGACCAGATATCTCCGATCAAAAAGTGGAATAGGAAACCGTTTGCCAGTACCAGTATATTGTCGCTGCAATTGAAGAGTCGAGAGATCTGCCGACACTCTAAATTCCACATGCTTTTCAGTCAAAGTTGAGGTTTAGAGCCAAAAATCCTCGAAGAATCAAGCAAGGGAATTTGCAGAGAAAAGGTGGCTCTCGTACTTTATAGATAGAACTTCCTAACATTCGTATTTTTTTCGTTATATAGCGGCTCAAATTTCCCATTCATCCGTTAGTGATTCCTTGCTTGCACTGGCATGGAATATTATAGTGTAGTGACGAAAGGAGCTTCCATAGGGGTGGCCAGATCCCTCCTGCACTGCACGCCCTTCTGGGTTGAAGATTTCTGATTCGGTATACCCGTGGCAAAATGGCTTGTGAAAGAGCAAGGCCACTTGATTCTGAGTCATCTTCCCCTATACCATTGGCTAGCTCTACCCGTGAAGTTAAGGAAGGCCAACTTGGTTTTGAATTGTTCATTAACCTGATAAAGCCCGAAATAATATTGGCTCTTCATAAGCCAGTCACATGGGTCTGAACCATCAAATATTGGAAAGTCGGTTCTTGATAATGACATGGTGATATTTTTAGATTCCTTTTTACTAGTATTCAAGTCTACTATTTGAATTTGACGGCCAGGGTTGTGGTTCTTTGCTTTCAGCAAGGATGAGGAAGGAGGAGTTCCCAGGGTGCTCCTTTCAGCGGAGCATATGCTTTAGAAGAGAGGTTACCTCACATGAGGAGAATAGGCGAAGTAAAGCTGACGGAATTGGGGAACTCGCCGGAAGCAGCATAAGCTTATGACGTATTACTTTAGTCGAATAATCCTGGCCTTTTCGTCGGAGAAGGAGCTCACTCATCGGAGAAGGTTGCTTGCAAACTGAACAAGCTGTAGTCAGACGAGTAGTTGATTGAGGATCTACTGTAGTTGATAGAGCTAGTGTGACATAAATAGATCACAAGAAAGGGCGCGTTGCATAGCACCTGAGGTGAGCTATTCTTTGAAAATTCTAGTTGCTTCTCTCAATTGTCACGAAGTCGTTTCCCAAATGATAATTGATCTGACACACACAAATACCATAACTTATGTCAGATTCTTTCACTGACGTATAGGCTATGTGCGTTTTTCCAAAGGATTTTGGTCCACATGAATTGCCTTTACAGGATATTGTTTATTTATATATTGTGAAAAATATCATCGACGCGTTTTAAATAAGGCGTAAATAAATAGTAAATTATTTAATTTTATTTGCGATTCGATTCAAAAATAATAAAAATTATTTAATTTATATTTATATTTGTATTTAAAAAATATTAGCAGATAAAGATACGATTTGACTATTATCTACTAATATTTGATCATTTATCTATTATCCATCTGATCATTTAGTTGTTATCCATCAATATTCGACACTATTTAAAAGTCGCTTCACTGGTACTTATTGGTACTAGTGTACGAGGGCCTCACTTGAGAGCTACAAGAGGTTAAGGCCCAGGCACAAGCCATCAGAGGCCGGATAGGCAGGACAGAACCGGAGAGGGATAGACAAAAATCAGGTCACCAAAAATCAGCCCAATAGTGTATGTCTAATCAATTGAACAACCAAACCAAACAGTTTACAACCAGCAAGGGCAAACATTTAACATACCAACCATCCATCACAACCCTCACATCACCAGTACCCACTGGCCCTAGTGTACTAAGGACTAGAATAGTAACAAGGCCAAAACCAAAGGGGCATACCAGAATCAGGCCACAGAGCCAACCAATTGAATCATAATGGAAGTACCAGTCTATTGTCAGATCAGAGTTTAGAGCCAAATATATAAGCAAGACACACACACAGCCTAAGCCACAACCCAGTAAAGATCAGTAACAACTCAAATTAGCCAGGACAGAGATCCAGCACTAACTAATTCAAGTCACAAGTATCTCCCCAGCACAGAGAATAATAAGAGTGTTAGGCCAAGGTTCTTTTTTTACTAGTATTAGAAAGGAGAGCAACGACGCAAGAGGAAGTCACAAAAAGGGTGAGCAGAGGGGCCAGAGCTCGTTCAAAGAGGTCACAACACCACCAATCACCTAGTCCCTTCCCCAACGAGGCCAAGAATGCAACCAAGTCCACAGAGTTACAAAAAAGGACCAGGAAGGTGGGGAGAGGGGGAATATAGAGTGAAAACTTTGAAAATTTCAGAGTCAGAAATGAACCAGAGAGGGGGAAGGTTACTGTCTTTATAGGCAGTTTAGGGGTGGAGGGTACACCCCTTGTCAACGGCTGACGAGGGCGGTTGGTACTACCTCGGGTGCAGAGAGGGGTCAAAGAGCAGTGAGAGCCACTCGAGTCGTCAGGGTAGGTAAGTCGGGACTAGCGCGCCAGGGGGGAAAAAGAGGGGTGATGGGATCGAAGGTGTGGGTTAGGAAGAAAAATGAGTCCAGAGAGAGAGCGCGATGGAACCGTGTAGAAGGAGAAAAGGGATTTGCAAAGGGGTGCGGGCGAACAACGAGGGAGACAGAGGAAAGAGAGAGAGAAAAGAAAAAGGGAAGATCGGGCGGCAGTAGTGAGGGACAGGAGGGAGAGAAGAGAGAGAGAACATTAAATGGCATTAATTGAGAGAGAGAGGGAGAGTTGGATCTGGAATCAAATGTGGCCATTAACTACGGCTTTAGTGTGGCAACTTTACCTTTCAATGTATTATTGGTTGGTGATTTTTAGATTAGAATTTGATTAGCATCATGATTTTTCTCATTGTTTGTCTTAACTGTCAACGTTTGGGGGAAATTAAATGGTAACTATTAATCATTAAGTTCTTGTTAATTGGCTCGTTAAATTGGTTTTGTTATTGTATTTCATTCATTTCTTCGTTCAATCACAATAGGGTTAAATCCAGAAATCATTTAAAAGTATTCTGATTATATTTATTTTTATTTAGTTAGTTATTAGTCTAATTATTTTAATTTATTTAGAATTGAGTTTTCATCTACTAATTTACCTAAGTCATGATTAATTAGAAAAATTATTATTATCTAATGTTAGCTTTATATATATATATATATATATATATATATTCTTTTAATTGTTGGTTGTGTTATTTGTTAATTTGTGCTAAATTATTCTAATTATCCTCTTAATTATTATTATTGCTTAATTAAATTTTATGGTTTAACAAACTTAACCATGAAGTTTGCCCTAATTGAAATACTGTGCCAAACCCTAACTAGGAACTTGCTACTAAATCAGATGGTAACCCTCATAAATTAGCATTAAAATACAAAAATAGTACGATTTAAACTCAAGTGGATGGTGATGCTGAAACCCTAGACTCTCTTAACCTTGAAGTAATCCAAACTTAGTTTAGTTTACTTTTAATTCTAGAAAATTATTTAGTTTAGAAACCTTTTCAGATTTTACAGTCTAGCTTAAAGAAATTGTCTATATCGGTAGTTAAATCAGTCTCCGTGGGATCGACACCTAAATACTACACGGTAGGTCGTGCGCTTGCGGCTTCCTCTTGTGTGTATTAGGTTAATTTTATTAGTTTAAAAATATCACAACAATCACGTGTTCTTTCTCTCTTCTCTTTTATTTTATTGCTTATTTATTGCGCTTGACTTTAATACTAGACCTTTAAAAAAAACATCACATTGTTAATAAATATTTTTATCCAATTGCATTATTTTAGTATTTCAAATGGAATCAATGATGTCAAACAAGCAATGTGGAGAACATGAATACTAAAATAAGAGTGAGAATTCCTTAATAATCATTTATTTTCACAAATTTTATAACTAATATCATATAAATTAATAAATAAATATCACAAAAAAAATCCTTGAACTGATAAATTGATTGTGTTTCAAATTTTATGAAATTTGAATGTCATTTGAGGATTTCATCAAAAATCATTAATTTTGAACAGTTAAAATTTTTATATAATTTTGATAGTCTTTTTGTGAAATATTTAAATCATATAAAATTTAAAACATAATTAATTCGTAATCTTTAGAATATATTTATAAAATTCTTATTTTTAAGATATTTTCATAAATTTATATGAAAATAATTGTTAAATTTCTCAAAATAAATGATTGTCACGATATTCCCACTCTAAATTATAATTACTAGACCTGCATATCAGAGCTTCGCCCCGATATGAAAGTATATATAAAATGATAAAAAATATGTAACAAAAGAAGTATTTGTTATTAGATAATATTAGAATATTTCACATAAACAAATATTTGAAAATATTATATAATTGGTCACAAAATCCTAATTGTCATATATATATAATGATGTATTTGTTATAAAATGAGTCTCTCAAATGATAGTTATTGTGATATTTTCAAACTAATAAAATTTATTTAATACTAAAACATGGACAGCCGCAAGCACACGACCTACCGTATAGTAAATAGGTATCGATCCCACAAAGACTAGTTTATCATCAATATTGACAAATTCCCTAAGCTAGCACTAAAAATCTGAAGTTTTTTTATCTAAACTAATCAAAACATAAACTAAATATTATCTGAATAGAATTAAGAGTTTATCAAGGGTAAAGAGAATCTAGAGTTTCGGTATCACTATCTATCTGTGGATTAATCATACTATTCATAAGTTTATTCTTAATTTAGTGAGGGTTACTATTCATAAGTACTAATTTTCTGGTTAGGATTTAGTATCGTACTTAAATTAAGGTAAATTTCACGATTAAGTACTTCGTTGTTCCTAATTAAAACTCGTTAAGTTTTGATAATTGTAAACATATCAAAAATTAATTGTTCATAATTAAGTACATCTAATTAATTACTCTGAAAGTTTAGAAAATCTCATTTAGCCTATACTTCACAGTTAAGTTCTTCATCTAGGTCTAAATACCGTTTTTGGATCAGAGTACCATTAGATTTAGATTAGAAACCTAATCGATTCTCTCAAATCATGTGTTGTTCTAAGATTTATTTAATTTATGAATCTATGCAACTTAGGATTTTTATTCCTAAATAGATTACTAATACAAATGGAATTCAATTTAGGCACAATTAATTCAATTACAAAAGTAATTCATAGAAAGTAAGAATAAACTAACAAATAAGTATAATTAACATGAGATTGAAATGATGTTTTTGGAAATACTTGGAACAAAATATACATTTTCAAGTTCCATTATAAGCCCGCTAGACAAATATAACTATATACTTTCGACTGTTACGGCTGCAACTTGTGCTCCGTTTCCAACTCGAAGTTGTACTTTCTTGTTGTGTAGTTTTCTTCTATTCTTTAGTGCCTACATATTTGAACAAATATGAACACATGATCCAGTATCCAATACCCAATCATGAATAGAGATAACAACATTAACTTCAACAACAAAAATACCTGAGATTGAAGTCTTGGAAACCTTTCTCATCCTTACATCTCCAAATACTTAGGGCAGTTCATCTTCCAATGACCCTTACTTTGACAATAAAGCAGTCAGAGGTAGAAGAGGCTTTTGCCTTGGGAGTGTTCTGATTAGGAACCATCTTCCCTTTTTCCTTGTACTTAGGTGCCAATTTGGGAGTCGCTTTGCGTTTCATCTTTTTAATCTTTCTCGCACCTTCTTGGATCACGAGGATAGAGAAACTCTTCTTCATGTCCCCATCAGCGATCCTCAACATCTCTTAGAGCTCCTACAAGCTCTTGTCCATTCCCAGCATATGATATTTTTTTATGAAATTAGAATAGCTGGGAGGGAGAGAGAGTTCAGGATAACATCCGTAGTAAACTCTTTGCTAAACGGACTGTTAAGCTTCTCCAACTTTTCAACATCGCTCATCATACGAAGCATGTGAGTGTCAAGAGAGCTGTCCTCAGTCATCTTATGACTTAGAAGAGATTTAGTCAACTTAAATTTCTTGACCAAGAAACTTAGTACATCAAACTCATCTTCTTTGTGCTTGTTGTACCTGGTGACTTCTTTTGCTGTGCAGCCTATTGCAGGCTGCGTAGGGATTGGTGTGTTAAGGACGTACTCAAGTTTCTCACACCTCAGTATGATTGTGAGCATAAGGAACGTATGAGAAAGAGTTTCTTTAGTCATGTGCTACAACATTTAAAATGTAAAGATTTTTAGTTTTGTTCATGTAATGTCTTATTTCAAATAAAACTCTCACTATAAATTTATTCTATTTCCGTTTATAGTTAGAACCAAGATCTCTATTTTCACTGATAATCAAGCTATCGTTGAATAACTTATTTATTAATTATCTTAGGTAAGCAACTCTTTGCTAATCACATCTCTATGTGATTCTTGATTTCGTTAAAAATCATATGTTTTAACTAAACTTTGCTCAAAGCCCAAAACTATTTTGGAAATCATTGGTAAGTAACATCACTCTATTTGATTCATTATGTCGGACATAACCCTCGACAACCAAAGGTAAAATGTGACGCCTACTGAGTAGGTCACATCTGCTAATGAACAATGATATGTGGAGGACAGAGTAGGTAGGGTATATTACTTAATTTTTCGGGTTTGTGAATATGCTTAACATCGTAAGCAGTTATGTTGCATCACAGATAATAACTACTATCTATCCAATAGGAGTAACTTTACGTCTATGATAAAACACATTTTATATCAAAGCAGTAAATCTAATTTACCAACTCATACAAATATATATATGTTTACCCCTGAAAGGTCGAAGGAAGAAATATAAGAGAAAAGCCAAGATCAAACCCTAGATATTAATTTTCAAAGCAAACCCTATGAGCTGAACCAATGCAATCCCTATACAACAAGGAATAGTGTCAATGCTAAGCCAGTATTTTGATACAATCAATCACAAGAGATCTCAATGTGATTTTGCTTTCAAGGCTGATCAGGTGCCAAAGCTGGGAGCAACCACCTAATCATGCTTTGATGTGTGTCAATTACTGATAAGTAGTCAGCTCTTTGACCAAATCACCCTCATGTTAAGGGATTGGAAGATAATTTCACAAGACTGATCAGATGCCAAAGCTGAGAGCAACCATCTGATCGAGTCTGAATTTGTATCAATTGTTGACAAGTAATCAACTGTTGATCAAATCAAACCCTAATAAATATCAATACAAGTCTAATTTGTGTTTAATTAGGGTGGTTTCTGCAAGGGAGAGATATTTGGCAGAGACACTGAGCTACGATAGAAATCTGGGATTAATTCAGAGGAAGAAACAGGGTTTTCTTGACAAAAGAATTTTTAATTCAAAGAGGCAGGGGTAAAAATGGAATTAAAAATTACAAGGATGATCATCATGAATTTAGAGAATTTTGGTGAAATTTTCATGATTTTTGGATAAAGGGATCTATTAAAAATAAATTGGAGAAGAAAATCAAAGCAATCTGAAGGCTGAGATTTAATCAATGGTTCTTTTGGGTGCAACTTGGGGACCATGCTTCACTGGGTGAAAGTTGGGGACACAAGACAAAAGAACATCTATATGGCGCTGAAGAGAGAGTTTGAAAGAAAGGAAATTTGTGTAAACTTGGTGCACAACAGTTGTTTCTCATTAAATATGACGTGCGGGCCCGGTTCACGTGCACCTAGTCCACCCGAACCACACAATCTCCCTCTCTCATTTCTCCCACTGACAAGGGGCCCCACAAGACAGAAAACTCTCCTTCTTCTGCTCTGTTGCGAATTCCTTTCTGCTGGTTCGAATATCTTCAACAGAATCAAATAGAAATCGGGAAAAGGGTCAAACGGCGACGGAATTTTACAAATTATATACCGTTGGAAAGCTCTCGGCGAGGAGAACATTCTAGAATAATTTATTTTTGGTTTAGTGCACTGTAAATCACTCGCACTCAAGGGGAAAGAAATCGGGCATGGAGTTCAATTGGGCAATTTGGAGAATGATCAAATGAATTGGTAGTTCAGAGGAGTTGAGGTGGGCCCCACGATTCAGTTAGGACCGTTGCTGGTATCAATTAGTTACTATTTGCATAATTTCCTCAATGAGATGGGTGCACAGAACCAAAAATCAGTAAAAGGACTGATTTCACTTGTTTTTTTTAGAAGGAGTAGAGAAGATTTGAGTTGTGATCACAGTGCCATGATTGCAATCCAAACCTCAACATTCAACCACAACAAACACAAATTAAATCAATCTACACCGTTCAATTGATGGATGAAGGGATGAGAGTTTGTCATGTCATCAATCCGTGGGAAGGAAGAAACACAAATTGAGTTGCAATTGATCTCCAATTGAGCCCTATAAAAACCCTGTTGGACAATCAAGAAAGGGGAGAGTGAAAAGGCAGCACATAACCACTCCCCCTCCTGAGAGCAAAGAATTAGTAAAAATTGTGGCAATTACCAGTAAAAGAGAGATTAGATTCTTACTGTAGTTAAGGCTAGGTAGATTCGATACCATCAAAGACAGCTCAGTTCTTGTGAATTGGAAGGCGCTTAATTGTATTTCAAGAGAGGTTTGTGGATCAGTAGAATAATAAGATTTTTTTTATTTTCCTTATTGTTGGAGCTTGAATCTCTTCTTTTTGTCAATTCGATACTTGATGATCCTGTTCAGTTAGCCACTGGCTCAAACACAAGGTGTTTGGTGTGCCTTTAGGCCTGGATCAGCTATCATTACATAGGATTCGAAGAACAAGGTGTTGTTTGAATTGATATCTTGGTAAATTCTATTACATTCTTCCTTTTCTTGCCTCTGATCAAACAATAACTAGGAAGCAGAAAGTGATCAACAATGTAGTACCATAATTAAGTGGCTCTAACAATTAAATTGTGTAATTCTTATTCACGACAATGCTGAATTCAACAGAAATCAGTATTCTGTGCTTCATTTGCTTTGAAGGGAAACAAATCAATTGATGTCAATAGAACCCAGCGAGCCACTGGCCCTGACTAAAGTCAGGTGTGCCTTTAGGCCTGGGCGATACCAATTGAAAGCGTCATGGAGAGTTAATTCAGTATCATATGCTATGAGACCTTGATGTGCTGCCTACATTGGCGAATGTCAACAGAGAAACCAAGGAGGAATCGTGACACAACCTAATTCTCGACATTAACATAACAGTGACAATTGATATAGGTAGACGAGTGAAGGCTGATGAGCAATTGTTCTCAGGAAGTTTTGAATTTTGTTCGGTACCAAAGCTATAATTGGTACCGGAAATGGTACCGATTTAGACAACAATCCATTTCATTGATGGACACAACAGAGGTATCATTGTGTTCACCACTCTCAGACGACGCTAATGACACTGGCCGATCTTCGATCAAGGGTCCCGATCGCCGGAATGCCACTTGAGCACGAATCTTGAAGGTTGCCTAAAGAAGACAATGGAGAAGCACCTTGACACGGGATTCAAAGCAAACGCACGAATCGTGAAGTAATTTGAGGAAACCCGAGCCAGAGATTGAAATAGAGCAATTCATCTCGTCAGCACGAATCTGAACGCTCCCCTGACGGTTCAGATTAAGACCACAAGAATAGGATGCGGCCCAGAACGAGGCAACCGGCCTATCAGTGAAGAAAATAAAAAAAATGATTGGGCCCAACTTGCAAGAATTAAAAGAAAGGTTAATCTTGGCCTGACCTATGAAACAATAAACTGGGCCCAACAGTAAAGAATAAAAATTTTAATCTCGGCCCAAGAATCAATTAGGCCCAACTCAGTTAAATAACAGAAAATAAAAAAATAAAGAGTAAATAAATCATTTGGAGGCTCTCCCAAACTCCAAATTGACTCAAATTTATTTCCAAAAATTCTTTATTTTTCATAGCATTTTTTGTGTAAAAACATTTCAATTTTAAGAATTTTACTGTACTGAAACAATTTAAAAGCAAAATGATATTGTTTGCTTTTCCTGTTTGATCAAGATTTGACTTGCTATTTTGGCTATTATAAAAATCCTATAAATCTAAAATAAAACCATAAATAAATAGCCAACTTATTTCCTATTATTTTTGTAAGTGACTTTCTACAAAAATAAATAGAATTTAGAAATAATAAAAATAAAATTCTATTATTTTAGCTATTATAAAATCTCAAAAATCTAAATAAAAATTCTAGATAATAGCTAACTCATTTCCTATTATTTTTGTAAAAATCTTCTACAAAAATAAATAAAGTTTAAAAATAAAAATAAATTCACCTTTGTAATAGAGATAATAATGAAAGGCATTATCTTAATAATAAAAATCAATAAAAAATGTAATAATCTTTTACATTTAGAGGTGAATAAATATGCTCACACAAGGGGTGTAGAGCAACACAGTGATCTTGCACAAGTAATGCAATATTTAGAATAATTAGTCGGGACAAGAACATCTTGACGCTCGTTGAAGAATAACCAAGGCTGTGACATCAACATGAAGAGACATGTCGACTCCAAGAGATAAGAACATTACGATGTCCGAGAGAAGTGACATCTTAATGACTCGATGTCATGAACGAGAATTCATGACTAATTGAGCTAGTAAGATTGAACTCATCCGTTGATAAGTTTGTCTTCTCGTTCATCTCATGAGATTGTGAGATTGAATCGTTCTGTAGTAGATTCATCCACAAAATAGTGAATGTGAACCGTTCTGTAGTAGGTTCCTTCTCTAACACATGTCTCAATGTTAAGCTGGCTTAGTGCTTTAGGTTTGACTTTGTGCGCAGTTGTGTTCCTAGATTTATGAATCGGCTTAGTGCTTGGAATTCATGATGTAGAAGATCAGTGAGAAGAAACACGTGGGCCAAATCCACCCTTCTCCTGATTCACCAACCTCAAGATCAACCGGCTTAGTGCTTCGAGTTGTATTTTGTGTGATTGGTTGTTGACTAGTTAAGATTGAACCGTTCTGGAGTAGGTTTATCTTCTAGATCAACTGAGGTTGAGTCGTTCTGTAGTAGACTTACCTCGAACCCCTTTGAAGAGATTAATCTGATCTGTAATAAGGTTATCTCTCAAGGCGGTAAAGACTGAACCGATCTGTAGTAGGTTCGTCTTTCACTGGATTAACCTTTTAGTAAATACAAGATCAACCGGCTTAGTGCTTCGAGTTGTACTTTGTGTGATTGATTGTTGACTAGTTAAGATCGAACCGTTCTGAAGTAGGTTTATCTTCTAGATTAACTGAGGTTGAGTCGTTCTGTAGTAGACTCACCTCGAACCCCTCCGAAGAGGTTAATCTGATCTGTAGTAAGGTTATCTCTCGAGGCGGTAAAGACCGAACCGATCTGTAGTAGGTTCGTCTTTCACGGGATCACCCTTTTAGTGAATCTAGACGACCACTTGACCATCATTTAACTGTACTATTTGCTTCTCCCTTTTAAAGATCCAGAGGTGCCTCAAGGTTAACAGCCCAGGGTAATTAACGGTGGGGGCTTGCGCCCACCGAAATCTACAAGAACTCACAATCACTAAAAAAAACCCCTAAATGTGCATCCAAATCTTTCTAAACGGTAGAATCAGCCGGCATTAAACAGATGCACGCTTGGGAGGGATCTCCGTGTCCTTCTTCCGCATCCCATCGCCCAGCGGCGGTGCGGAGCGCGCGAAAAAGGGTCGCACAATATATATATATATATATGTAAATCAGTCACGTATATAACTACTATCTATCCAATAGGAGTAGCTTTGTGTCTATGATAAAATATATTTCATATCAAATTAATAAATCCAATTTACCAGCTCATACAAACATTATATATTATATATATATATATATATATATATAGAAATGCTATGGTGCTTCGCGAAGCAAAAAAATTTTTGTGCTTCGCGTCCGTATCTCGAATTTAAAAGTTCAAACGGTCGATCCAAACCGTTGAACATCATCTTCATATTGAAATATCCTTGGAGATCAAATTTTATATTTTTTTGAATTTTTTTGATATTTTTTAGATGGGTACAAAGTTTGTTGATCTAAAGATTTCTGCACCATCCAAAACAAGCGACTTTATACCCATCTAAAAAATATAAAATTTGATCTCCAAGGATATTTCAATATGAAGATGATGCTCAACGGTTTGGATTGGCCGTTTGAACTTTTAAATTCGAGATACGGACGCGAAGCACAAAATTTTTTTTGCTTCGCGAAGCACCATAGCATTACTCTATATATATATATACGTGAATCAGTCACGTATATAACTACTATATATCCAATAGGAATAGCTTTGTGTCTATGATAGAACACATTTCATATCAAAACAGTAAATCCAATTTACCAGCTCATACAAATATTTTGTATATATACGTGAATCAGTCTTGTATATAACTACTATCTATCCAATAGAAGTAGCTTTGCGTCTATGATAAGATACATTTTAAATCAAAGCAGTAAATCAAATTTACCAACTCATACAAACATTTATATATATATATACGTGAATCAGTCACGTATATAACTATCAGTTCTCAATTCTTTATTTTGCAGCTGCACCTTTGTTCTTTATTTATATCGTAAAAAGCATATAAATATTTTATATGATTTCAAAAATAGTTAATTCTTTCTGGTACGATAAAGCAATTTGATAACGTGATAAAGTTCCTTTTGGTCAAGTTATCAGGACACGTAAAAGGGGCTCCCAGGAAAGATTGGGGTCATGAGAACCACTTTAAATTCAATTTTTCTTAGACAGAATCATCTCTTTCAGTATGGAGATCAACAGCTCTTACTGAGGTACTTTATTGCTTCATCACATTCATAGATATACTTTTCATAACCAATGATTTTCGAAAAAGCAAAAGACTTACATTTGCCATGTTTGGAAAGCGCAAAAATAATTTGGTAATGTGATAAAGTTCCTTTTAGGCCAGTTATCAGGACACATAAAAGGGCTTGTCAGAAAGAATACTGAAGGTATCCATTTCTCATCTTTCTTTGACATCACCTTATATTTTATGTGTGGAGATCAACAGCTCTTACTCAGGTACTTTATTGCTTCATCACTTTCTTAGATATACTTTAACATAATCGAAAGTTTTCGAAAAGAAAGCGTAAAGAAAGCATAAAGAAAACTTAAATCTAATTCAACTTTCTTAGTCGACAGAGCCAAACTAAGAAAATCCAATTTTATTTGGTTTGGACTTTAAGCTGCAAATCTAAGAATTAAACCGATACGGGGTATATGCATCTTATTTGCATAAGATATAACCTTTTAGAAAATCAATCAGCGGGAGAGCTTTTGCTCTGATACCACTGTAGGGTTTTGAAATGCCCAAATCTCGTTAATGCTCAAGCTGCGGAAAGACCGTAGAACAAATTTTTTACTTTTACTTAAGTTAAAGATTAAAGTATGTCAGATGATTACCGAGAGATACATATATTTAATCCTTTATAAAAGACAATAAAATATTATTTTACTTCTAACTTAAGGTTAGGGTTAAAGTGATATGTCAGATGATTACTGCGATATACACACCTCTTTAAACATTTATTGATTTACTCCATGATTGATTTCTAAAACATTAATCTACTTAATAATTAAATAGATTAATATAAGATGTTATATCCCGCTTTCAAATTTTAATTGAAATGAAAATCGACTTGTCTCGGAGCACCAAACGTCTGATGCCTCTATAGGTTATCCATTATGACTGACTAGAGAGCGACTTATTTCTTTTGCTAGAAATACCGTAAACCGCGGTTTCTCGCAAAAACATTATTCACTGAGAAAAAGATAAAATAATATTATTCATGACTTGCGGTTATTATATTTCATAAATGTGCAGAAATACCGCAACTTTCGTAAAAACAGTATTCACCGATCCCGTGAATTCTGAAACAACCGTATACCGAGAGAGAGAAAGTAGAACTGATTTGGTGTAGCCTTCTCTCTCACCCCACCCCTCTATTTATAGAAAATATGAGATTGCCAAATTACCAAAATATCCTCATGAATAGTAGGGAGATTCCAAAGTGAAAAGACCAAAATACCCTTAATTTACCAAAATACCATTGGACTTTTAGCCAAATTACTGAAATACCCCCTTGGGCTTTTGGCCAAATTACCAAAATACCCTTTTGAGGTTGGCATGGGCTTTTCATGGGCCTTTTTGGGCTTTTCAATTTTCGGCTTTTAATTATTAATTAATGCTTTAATTATAGGGCTTTTAATTCAAAATTTAAATCCATAATTAACATTGAAAATCCAAATCATATATATATATAATTGTCATGTACAATTATATTTCTCTCGGTTGTTGTTTCGGTAAATTTATACGACGTGTCCAACACGTTATAAATTCAATCTGGTTTTTACTTCTTGTCATCTCTATGAAAAATTTAATTATATCATATATAAATAATTATACCCATATTATTATTAATTATAAATAATTTATAATTAATCAATAAGGTTCTCCGATTAATTCCTATATGGTGTGACCCGACAGGATCCGTGTTATGTTAGTAAATAGAGTTAAAACTATTTTAACCTCTATATTCATAGGAGACATCTGGTAGAATTCACTATGACCATCAAATTACACAGATGATGTTGTATTGTACAATATCATGATCCAATAACTATTTACTTGTATTTAATTCTTTTGTCTCATAACTATCAGATCAGTTTCAAGGTAGGTATGTATCATCCTTGCAAACTTAATCTTTTCTTGATCTGAGTAAATTATTAAATATAATTACTGTTGTAATTTATACTGCTAGCAGATAATCTTACTCTATTAAGGGGCCTAGTGATGCTATAACTCGTATAGAAATACGAGGGACAATAGTACTTTTGGCAAACCATCTATTCCTCCGAATAAGTTATGTATACTGAAGAGCTACCTTTATAACCTCCTTTTACGGATAACGTTTGGTAGAAATCACACACATACATATCTTACGTAGGAAATATGAATACCTCATACTTTAGAATTTAACACTGAACGAAAACATTAATGACACAAACACAATTCCATTTAATGTTTCATTCGGGATCTGTCAAATACGATGTCCCTAGAACATCTATCTATGTGATTAAAATGATAACTCTTTGTCTATGGTCTGTAAAACTTGACAATCATTTAATCCACATACTAACCTAATAGCAGTTAATTAGTATTCCTGCTAATTACCTTAGTTAGTGACTTTTAAGAGTATATTCTATATTATGAAGTTTCACAATTCCAGTCATGAATTCAAAATGATTCGTAAATTTAATAATACTAAAGGAAATAAAATATCGTTTAAATATCTAATTCATGAACAAAGCTTTATATAACAAATTTATCATATTATTGACTTCAAGATTATTACAAACTAACATTATCTTCTTTTGGTGATATGACAACTGAAGTCATACTAAAATTCATTTGCTTTTATTATCATATTTAGCAAATCAAAGTATGTGTCTTTGCACACTCACTCTCCTAGGGTGTTATCGCCTCAGGAGCTCGAATTGTCCGTTAATACAGCATTGACGCCACATAACATAAAATCCTATGTTCATAAGTTGGGTCGCTGGTGGCGTACACTTAAGCAAGGTCCAAGCTGGTAAGTTGGGACATTTTTTTGGAATTAGATTTCTCAAACACTTTAGAGCTAGTATTTAACTAATAGCCGACTCTAAAAGTACATAGAACCGGTTATTAATTAAAAATCGACTCTAAAAGTGTTGTCTCTTTCAATGTGCTGATTTGTCAATTTATTTTATAGAGACCTTTAGAACCAGTTTTTAGTTAATAATCAGCTCTAATGATTTTAGTCAAAAGAAGAACGCCTGGGTTTCTCAGGGCCCACCCACTATCCTACCGAACTTTAGAGCCGGTTATTAATTAAAAAATGACTCTAAAAGTGTCATTAGTCAAAATAAGAATGTTTAAGACCCACTATTCTTTTGCATTCTTATATCTTTAGAAATGGTTCTCTTCAAAAAATCATTCTAATGGGTACCTTTAGAAATGATTTTTGTATGAGATCATTTCTAAAGGTTTTTAATCATTTTGACTTTTTTTCTTTTATTTAAAAATTAGTTTTTAATTAATAATTATTGCGGAAAATATCATAAAAAAATCAACAATGCCAATATCATATTTTAGAACCTGTTATCCAAACAATAGATGCTAAATGAGCACTTCTAAAGTTTTTTTTTCTGACGGTGCGGATCGGGTTAGATAAAAATAATATGTATTGACCTCACCTTATCCACTGACGTCTCTATTATTGTCAAATAAAAAACGACAATGCAGAATAATATAACAAATAGATTATTCCGATATTCAACTATTTTGATGAATAGCGGAAGATAGTACATTTGAATGCGTTGAAATCCTTATGGTTTAAAATATCAATATTCTATTACTATTTCAAATATTGCTATTCTCCTATTTTTATTTCTTCTATTTTAATGACATTATTCTTGCACTATTACTTGCTAGAAGAACACTTAAGTTGCTAGAAGAACACTATTATTTGGAGGACGAACATAACTCTGCCTACAATTAATTTTTAACAATCGATTAATTGATTTTTTTGAATAATTAACGAACTTATTAATGATGTACAATTTATTCATAATAAAAGTTCAAATTGTTATGTCTAATAATACTATAGTTCATAAGAAAATATAACAATGTTCACAACATTAAGCACCAAGTATTAAGCACGATAGTATACCTTTGATGTTTTTTTTGGCCTGCTAGTTTCCTTCTAACTATTAATTGGTATGACATATAATATGTCATTTGTATCATAGAATCAATGTTTTTATTTCCTTAAAATATAATGGTCATTAATTAAAATAAAATAAATATTTTTTAGACAGTGTGAATATAATAAATTAAACTAGTTTGGAGAGGATATATAATGGACTTGATTATTATTTAGTACATTATGCCGCCATTATATATATTATCATTAGTATTACAATTTTTTTAAAAATGAATACTTAAGAATTTACATAAACTCCCAAAGCCACGATTCCATTTTCAGTTGCTCTTCCATGAAATCCAGTGAACCCAGAATCTGAGTCCTCAAATATAAAGGATGATCCAACTTTATTTCCAAACGAACCATAGTTTTCTGTACTCCCACTAAATTCAAGGTAAGTAATGCCGTACTTCTGATCAAACGTAGAATAGCCATAAGTTCCCATAATTCGAGTTATGGGTTTTTTCACGGTAATCTGCAATTAAGAAGCTTAGGAATGAAAAATATTGGTAGTTCGTTAATATATACATAATTTTTACCGGTATCCAAAAATATAGTACTTCAGATAATTTTCTACCTATTAAAATATCTGTGCATTCACTTTGGGAGCCAATTTTTAACCGGACTCGATCTGAACCTATCATGGCCCTGTTACATTGTTTTTTGGTCTATTTTGATATTTGATGTAATTAAAGCTAATTTATATTTAATTAAGATTAATCATAGATTATTAACAATAATATTTGCTTAACAATATATAAAAATATTTCATAAATGCTTAATCAATTTATTCAGATTGGATTAGGTAGGGTCAATGTGTTACCTATTCAAATCAAATCATAGAATTTTGACCTAACTTGTATCATATTGGATCGAGTCCCATCCCGACCCATTAACACCTTCCAGATGTAACATAATTTATAAAGTAACACAAATATATGTTCCTAGATTTATGAGATCCATCATTTAGCTTAGTAACAATATTCTCCATCTAAGAGAACACATTTTAAACTTCAATTCCTATATATAGAGAGAGAGTTTGGCTACGATACTACGCGTAGTACGGATGACCAGTGTGCTACGGACCGTTTCTCCATCTTCAAAATTCAAATAGTCAATCTGACCGGTCAAAATATTTTTTCATATGAAAATTTAGTCGGGGACCAAATTTTATATTATTTAGAATTTTTTTACTATTTTTTTAAGATAGCTAGAAAATGACTCCTTTTGAATGGTTTATAATAATTAAATCAAGTGATTTTCTAGCTATCTTAAAAAAATATAAAATTTAGTCCCCAACTAGATTTTCATATGAAAAATATTTTGACAGGTCAAATCGACTATTTGAACTTTGAAGACGGAAAAACGGTCTATAGCACACGGGTCATCCGTGCTACGCGTAGCACCATAGCCAATCTCTCTTTCTCTCTTTCTCTCTCTCTCTCTCTATATATATATATATATATATATAATGAGATTGATACTTTGCAAGCAAAGAGTGGTCAGTATTTTGAATTCAAATCATGAATATTGAAGTCCAAATTGTCAATTCAAGCCACTCAACATAATATATAAATTTAAATCTTAAATAAAATTTATTTTTTGGAGTTTGCAAACTTTTTTTGAAAGATGACTTGAAAATAATATATTTTACGACTCAAATATGATCATCTTTAAAAAATAAAAATAAGCTTGAAATTTTTTTTTAAATATTTCATAAGATTTCAATATGTATATTACGTTGAGCAACATGGACTTATAATTCAAACTTCACTTTTTGAGATTTGAGTTGAAAGCATCGACTCTCATGCTCTTTGCAAAGTATCATAGCATTACTATATATAAAGAGAGAGAGAGAGAGAGTGTGTGTGGAGGGGCTCCATGCTCCTAGAGCATCCTATTTTTTTTTATAATTTTACTCTCTTTATATACTTTTTGTAGAGAGATTATAATAATCAAATTTCATATGGTATATATGAGATAGACAATTGTGAAAATATTTATATTTGAACTGATATGCAAAAGACTTAGAAAGTATATTTTATTGTCTCAAAAAGTTTAATTTATGGCGCTCAATAAATTCTTCATATAAACAAAATTATGGGATAAAACAATTCTATTTTTTGAGATTCCTATGTGTTTATTTTGGATTTTTTAAAATTAACTCTAAAAACAATAATAATGTATTGAATATTTGTACATCATTTAAAGAAAATTAAGGTTCTCAATAGTTTTGGAGACAATAAATTATACTTTTGAGATAGTTGTATATTGATCGAAGTGTAAATATTTTCATAATAGTTTATATTTTTATTATTATTGTTTAATGACATATCAGTGACTAATCGACAACTAATAGTAAAATGTCAAATTTTAAGTTATCTTATGCTCGGTGAAATAAAAACAAATCAAGCTACCTATACAAACATGATAGTGTTAATAATACTGATCATGTATATGATGTAGCTTTTAAATTAAATTTTTATTGTTGAAAAATATATTTTTTTTCAAAATAAAAAGTTGTTCGTAATTTCTGTCACAATCATGACATATCAAACTCTTTAACAATAAATAATACTAGTAATAGTAAAGATGGCCAAAACAAGCATGAGTTTCCATTCTTGTATACAAAATATAAAAAGTACTCAATTTTATAAAAGATAATAATATTAAAATTTATTCTACACCACTCTAAAACTCTAAAATTAGTAAAATGCTATTCAAAAATATTTTTTTTCTAATACCACTCCAAAACACATTCAGTTAATTATTTACTATAATTATATAATTTTTATACACCTCTAATTGAAAAAATATATATGCTATATTTTTTAATGTATTTTTATAATTTTCAAAATACCCCTTTCTCTTCAACATTGATGTATCGCCTCTCATTCCTTCATAATAAAGTAGCGATTCCATTTCGATCTTCACACTCATTAGCAATTAGAATGATTTTATACTGTGTAAATTCTTAGTTTTATTTGATGGTTAAAATCCTATTTTTTTAGTTCATACTGTGTAACTCCTTCAGAATAAAATCTTATTCTTTGATGTGCAATTATAGATTATGGACAGGTTAATTTGTACTGGAAAAGACGACTGCTATTAACGAGCTCCGAAGTTTGCTTGATGATTCTATTGCGAAATTAAAGGTTTATTGCTGAAGACTCAATTTTCCTCCTTCCTCTTTAGATATATCGGTAAAACTCCAAGAAAAAAATTACCACAAAGTCTGTTCCTTTCTCTTTTTGATTAATGCAAAATATTACTGGTTTTCATGCTTGACATTGGACTTTTCTTATTCTAATATTATTGTTCACTACTTCAGACTACCTCAGTGAAGCAAGCTGCTACCTGCTCTAATTCATACATTAGAGAAGAGCTGGAGAAGGTAAGAGAGGAGGCAAAATCAGTAAGGGATGAGGTAATAAGTCTTTTTCATACATGTTTTCTTTAAATCGAGAACTATTCTACTTGTTCATAGTTTAAAATTGGTTGTTTTCAGCTGAAGATATTGCATGATAATGCTAAGAGACAGCAGGAGTATAATAGCAACCTACAACAGTACAAAAGTAATCTGCAGCTAAGAGGATAAGGCAAAGCTTGAAGACACCATCCAGACTCTCAGCATGCTTGTAAATACATGGATGTTGAAGAGAAAGGGGTATTTTGGAAATTACAAAAATATATCTAAAAAATACAGTGAATTTTTCTATTTTTAATTAGAAATTTACAAAAAAAATGTATAGTTGGGGTTTCAGAGTGACACATTAGAGAACATTTAAATTTTGAAATGATATATTGTTAATTCAGAGTTTTAGAATGAAATGAAACTAATTTTCTCTAATTGATAATCTTTACATAGAAGGTTGAAAAGTTACAATTTGAATGATTTTTTTTAGAAATATGTAATTTGAGTCGCTTAAAACTCCATTTTTATAGTACAAAAAGTAAACATTTTAAATATCAGGAAAAAAAAGGAAATTACAAAATTACCACTTTGAATAAGCTCGACCTTGCTCCGCGCTCTGGATAGATCACTTTGGTTTCATCTGTGTCTTCATAAACAACACGTATAGAACTTATTCTAGAGTTTATGGTACCTACTATTATTTTATCAATTTTCTTATGACCACCATCGTCCCATTCTGTACCAGAATTGTAGTATCCCATTGAGTTCAGCTTCATTGGGATCTCCTTTTGCTGTATTAGATAATTCCGATTAGGTACATAATTAAATTGGAAATTCAATTGAAGAAGCGAGATGTTGGAGAAAGAGTACCATTTTTATTTCTTCACGTTATGATTGGTAAGGGAGCTAGAATAGGGGTCCTTTTGGTTTGATGACTGGTTATTTTATTGTTAATTGCAAGGGAGATATAATGAAATGAGAGGAGAATGAGAATATATTAATGAGAGGGGAGACAAAACAGAGTAAAGATGAAGAAACTTAGAATAAATAAAGGTAGTTATTCTTTTCTTCTTTTTGTCGGCCAAAGAAATTAAAAGAACAGAATAAATAAGTGGATTAATGGAGCTAGGTGAATGCATATCGAAATGATTTTATTTGCTCTACATTTATAATGAATACATAAACTCTTATATATATATATATATATAGAGAGAGAGAGAGAGTTGGGCTATGGTGCTATGCATATCACGGATCGCTCATGTGCTATGGATCAGTTCTTCATTCTCAAAATTCAAATAGTCGATCAGAACCATACAAAATAATTTTCATATGAATATCTCGATGTAGACTAAATTTTATATTTTTTAGAATTTACTTACTATTTTTTAAGATAGTAAGAAAATCACTTGATTTAGTTATTACCGTTCAAAAGAAATGATTTTTTAACTATCTTAAAAAATAGTAAAAAAAATCATTGCACGGGGCGATCATTTACACCTTAATAACGAAGAACCAATTCATAGCATATGAGCGATCCGTGCTATACATAACACTATAACCCAACTCTCTCTCTATATATATACATACATATTAGTACACATGATATTATACGGGATATATTTGATAGTATATTATTTTTCAAATAAATAAGATATGACATTTGTAGATTTATTCTTTTGTTACTTTTATAATGAGGGAACTATTACAGTTGTGAACTCATCATAATATATTTTTAAGTTGTGAACTCGGCTTCAATTCCCAATTTTTCATTCTTATTTTCATTAATTGTTATTTTCCCTAACCGATTCTCAGTTTCTTTCTTAGCATCCATTTCTTAGTTGTGCAGCCTCCAATTGAAAACATACAAATAGATCTAAAAATATGAAGTGCTCACAAACAAACAATATTCTGTATTAGATTCGAAGTTTAATTAATTTTGTAAGAACAATGAAATAATGAAAAGAATGGTGGAAATACAAAGAAGGGGCATTTCATATAAGCCCTCACAAAATGGATCGTGCTCATCATTAGCAAAGTCATTCCGGATTTACACTGTTCCTCTTTTACCATTTGAAGTCGATGAATTCAAATATTTCGTGGCTGAGCTATTGACATGCACTCCTAAAACAACGAGACAAATGTCGTTGAAGCGTCCATGGAAACCAGCAAACTGTTTTGGATCCTTGTAGGTGAATGGAGAACCTGATTTTGCACAGAAAAACATAGCTTGCCGTTGTTTGTATTCAGTTCTAGATATTAACACCTTAAAATCTATACCGATGTCTTCAATGTTAGAATCCGCCTAGTAGAAATTTCTATTATTAAAATTAAATCTTTGATAATTTGTCGATCTTTTTTTCAATGAATTCATACAGCAATGAGGTGGGTCTTCCTTTCCAGCACATTATTCTAGGAGCCTCTTCCTTCTTACTTTTGGACAACGCCATTTTTTTTAAAATGTTTTGAAACGGCACCGTAACGAAATTCAAATCTGACATTGGACCTATTATTTTATACCCTTTTAAATCTAGCCCATCCATCTCATTATTTTGAACTTGGAAGTGAAAATTACATATTGCTTATTCCCACATTGCCTCTTTTATGGAAACCAACTTTTTCAACAATATACATGGTCCACGCGGTTATCTATAACATAAACATTTAACTTGACTGAAAAAATTGTCAAAATATATATAGGAGGAAAATAAAGGTTCTATTTTCATTTCTTGTGTATGTTCACAAAATATTTTTCACTTAAGGTCCTGTCTTGGTTTTGAAACAAGTTAGGCACTTCTTACACTTTTGATTTATAGTTCTGTCATCACAATATTATTAAATAATTGATAAGTAAAGAGAGCTTACTTTATGCAAGAAGCAAGAAGCAAGAAGCAAGAAGCAAGAAGCAAGAAGCAAGAAGCAAGAAGAAAATTATCCCGGATTGCTAGCTCGTTATTATTTGGTTACTTTTTTTTTTTGGTTCTTAACATCTTTTAACATCTTTTTAATTGTCGCTCCTCAAAATTCTTCTTAATTTGTTGTATTTTTTACTGGCATATTTAATAGGCTATAACAATTTGATTATTAAATTTTAAAATATAAAAAAAATTTGATGACATCAAATACAACTAAAATTAGTGGTACAAGATTCCTTCTCTTCTGTAAAACATCTAATTGTAAAAATGAATAATAGAAGTTCTTACAAAAAAATTCCCATGCGCTCACTGCTCACAAACACCTCCATGTATTTCTTTATGGATATTTTATCATTGTAAATATGATAATTGTAACTAATGAATCCGTATTTATAAAATTCAATACCCATGATATCAGAAATATATATACGTTGACGAACAGGCCCTTATTTTGCAATGTTCATCAACGTTGACAATTGAGAAATAATAATAAGAGACATATCTTACTGAAATTCCAAACCTAGTTACATTTTTGCAAATATTCGATGCTACCATGGCAAGAGGATGTTCTTACCGAATCGATTCTCGATTAGACCCAAAATTGCTTAATTATAGATTCGTGAGTGATTAATAAGTGAATGGAAAATTTTATTCTGACACGAATCGGATCGGGTTAGATGAAAATAATATACATTGACCTCACCAAATCCACTGACATTCCTATATGTCTAAATTCAAATTTCGTTAGAACGTTGTAAGTTGATAAAAGAGAGGCTTGCCAGCCTATCGCTCAATATTAGATTATGCAAATTGGTAATATAAAATATCATTTCTCTAAATTTTTATATATTTTTAATATTATATGGTCACTCAATCTGATCAAACCCCATATACATATACCGTCCAATAAAAAATCTATCGATCAATGGTGTTTTGATAACTAATTGATCTTAAATTTTATGAAATGGATCATTAGCTGATGAACAATGATATATGTAAAATATATTGACAACTAAATTTTTTTAAATGAACCTTACTAGTAAATTTTATGATAAATTTGTGCATTGATCATTTGAGTATCAGGTTTCTACAGGGAATTCGACACTGATCATTTTAGTGTTGGATTTTTTGTAAAAACTCGACATCAATTGTTAAATAATTCGACACTAATTATGTTTTTTCATCTAACATATTCAAAATAAATTAGTATCAGATTTTTATTAAAAATTAGAAATTCAGAAATGAGTTAACCACAGATTATGAATTTTCATCATATCCATCATTTATTCTCTACTTCATTTGACGCTCCCGATTGAATGATCTTCTTCAATTCTACTTTTTATTCTCCTTCTATTCATTTGTATAACTCAGATTAGAGATAAGATAAGAGATAGAGATAGAAAAAGAGTGGAGATGAGATTGGAAGGGAAAATTAAAATCTTAGCACATCATCTTTAAATGACCATAACTTTTGATCAGAAAGTTCAATTGGGGTGTTCTATGCAGACACAAACCTTAGATGAGATCTACAAAATGAATGTAAATATCATTTTGACCATTGCACTTAGCCCAAAAAGTTTGTCTAAAGCCTCAAAAAAGCATTTGATGTTTTGGGAATTCATTTTTTCATTATTTTTTCAGATTTATAATTAAAAATTATATACTTTTAGTTTGTGTTTATCATATATAGCTGTATTTAGTAGTATTATGATATATTTTTTTACTAGTACATGTACATGTTCTTACGCGCGGACTCTTATATATAATAATTTAATTTTTAACTACAATCAATATTTATGCTCTAAAAAAAACTAACTTTGCATTTTAGAATCTATCTACAAAAAATTGGAAAAGAGGAACCCTATCAATAAATTAAACGAAATTTAGCAATTTAAGAAATATTCATCGATATTGAAATGATCAAAATACATAGTTTATTAGAATATATTAAACTGGATGTACTTTGAGATTTATATTATCACTGATCAATCATAAAAAAAAACTATTAATTTTTTTTAAGTGCAATCATCTGGTTATTGTGCCTCTCACATTATCATACATATACCACAAAGCAAATGATTTAGAATTTGACATAATTTATTGAAATAAAATCCTACGTTGTCCTTGCACATCAAAATGCAATAGTTCCTTCAGGTGATTATTTATATTAGTCTCATTGTATCCAATTCCAATAAATTTGGAGAACTTAAATTATAGTAACACAAAATTAAAAGCCCCTGTCCATTAAGGGTCGAGAGTCCAAATGTCATTGACACAACTATTTAATTGTAGTTTTTTTTTCATGTGTGCCCAAAATAAGTGGAATATCATATACCCAACAAATTTTCACTTAAATCCTTTGATGTAATTGAAAATTTCACATAGTCAGTATAAAATATTATGTGGTTAGTACATGAGGGAGGAATGTCTGAGAGCCGAGCACTTTACCATTCTTCTACAGAAATTATTTGGTATTTTCTCACAAATAGCTTCTTCTTTATAACTACATGGTCTCAGACTAAAATCTGAAGTACCATTAAATGCTTGTACCAGAATGATTTCATGAGTAACTCAAAATGTCCAAAAAATTTGGATATGAATATTCCAGTTCGAAACAATACATAATATGCATTACACACAGAAAACCTACGAAATATCTTGTATGCTCACAGGAAGCTTGACAAACTTATTCTTACTCTCAAATTTATTGGCTAGAAATGAAACCTAATTTGAAAGATTTTGACTGGGTTTCATTTTCATAAAGATCAGTTATTTTAGTGCGGACTCACCACACCCAACGCAACCCTCCTCGCTTTTTCCTACTTTGGGACAGGCTGTGGTACACAGGCGGAGTTATTTGGTATCCATAAACCTGTATAAAGTTAAGCAATCCTAATTAGTCTTAAATCACTAATTTCATTTTATTTGTGCATTGTTTGCTTCACAAAAAGGCATGATCAAAATTGTTAATCTATCTCAACTATTGTCTAATGCCATGTTTATTAATTCATTTCAAAATTTTTTTTTTTGCTGTTATGTACTAAATAGTATTTGATGCTGGTAAAAACCAGCTGATACTTAAGCTTTCTATTTGAATGTAATTTTCTAGTGTGTGTGAGAGAGATACCTGGCCATGGGGGTGGAGGTGGACATGTTTGCGGGCCCAGGTGTAGTGAGGCTGATATGCACCCATTGTAATTTCAGTTCTCTAGATCCTTTCAGAGACCTTTGGTTTATATTAGTTGATCCAATTAACATAAATTCACCATCCCTTTTGAGTGCAGATATAGCAAAGAACCTCGTGTATTTTTGAATTCTTCTGCATAAAAAATATTGTAAAAGTTATTAAAATTAAGATGCTTCTGTTGTTTGGTGATATATATCAAGTTACAAATAAAAGTGGAGAACTGAACCTGCCGATCATCTTTAATCAAGAAGTAGAAATCAAAAAACCTTCCGACATAAATCTCCTTCAAATAGTTGACATGATTCTGCATCATTAAAAAGAAGGAACCAAAGAAGTCGATTGAAAGCATTTTGATAATGATTTAGCAGTAAAGCATTCGTTGCTATCAAAGTGATTCCAACTTTTTTGGCATAATTATTTCAATTAAATTTAAAGCAAGAATACAGAAGTACCAAGCAGTAGGCACTAAAAAGAACTAAACAAAAAATGGTCGAGCAAGCAATTACTCGATTTACAAAATTGGTGCTAATTTCAAAAATTTGGTCCCCATTTTGACAATTTGGCCATGCAAATCGAATTAGACCAAAGAAGCAAAAAAAGAAGAAGAAAGAAACATTAATACCTAAAATTTATCAGAGTTTCATGCATCACGTGTGGTCCCAGATGGCACATTGCCTCCCAATATGACCCTCCACCAAAATCTAAAAAAAAAGTTAAATACAAGCATGCTTTTCTTAAAAAAAAGTATAAATTTTAAAGATGGGAAAGAGGAGACTGAATGAACAACTTAAAAGGTTAATATAAGGATCTGGTCCGTAGAAAATTATACAATTATGTATATTATTATAAACAAATTTTTGTTTGGTCTCTAATCAAATGATAATTTCTCTCCTAAAAATTTCAAATTATCTATAAGTAACATTGAAAAACTATTTTCTAGGATGATCTAAAATATACATGAAATATTTTGGAGCCAAAAAAAGGGAGAATTTTAGCAGTGAATGTTAATTAAATGCATATCCAACTGAGAATATGTTTCTTATGCAAAAAGAAGAAAATTTCCATGCCACGATCTGCAAATTGAAAATCACGAAAACCGATATAGATTTGATGAAATACAACTTACTTTTCAGCAGTGATGTGATCCACCTTGTGATATTTTCTCCTGTCTCTCATTTCCTCTCTTGGTGGGTCATACGGCCAATTCCCGAAGCCTTCAATTGGAAGCGGTTTTGACATATTTTAGGGATAGCACTGGGTACGTCCAAGCAGAAGTGAGAGATACAAAATTGATTCATCCCATTTTCTTCGAGAGACAGAAGAGAGAAAGGAAACGAGCAAATGGCCTGATTGAACAAATCCAAGAATAACAAAAATCATTTTAATTCAAAAGAAAAACATAACCCGTTTAGAGAGAGAAACAAATGTACAGTAGAGATTCAGTGAGGGAGAGTAGAGAAAGGGAGGCAGAGGGAAGTGCAACGATAGCGGAGATGGTGGGTGTGACGGAGGGGGTGGTGTTGTCAACGCGCATCTTGCAATACTTGATGAGGGGTCGCGAAGAGGCATCCCGATGCAGAGATGGAGAAAGGGTTTCTCCGAGAGAGACCGAGAAAGAGAAGGTTCGGGAGGGAAAGGGTTTGAGGAGAGGAGAGAACTGATAGGAGGAGGTTTCTTCTGTTTTTGCAGTGGGGGGAGGAAATTGATTTGAAGGCGGAGAGAATATGAGCGAAAAAATCGTTGGACTAGAGACGAAGAGAGCCTCGTTATTAAATCTCGTTCGGTCATTTTTTTCATTTCTAATTGTAACCGTCCAATTTCAATGTAAGAGGGTATTTGTGAGATTTCACACTTAAGGTCTCGAAAAGTGTGAATTAATACCAAATTTTTGAGACCTTAAGTGTAAGATTTTTGTTACGACACTAAAACCCCTAGCAATCATTAAAAATATTGATGTAACAGAAAAAAAATCCAACACTAATTAAAAAAAATAAGTGTGAGATTTTCTATTTTTAGGGAAAAAAAATTGACACTAAATGCTTTAATAAAAATCCAACACTAACTATAATATTTTTAATTTTATAAGAGGGTATTAATTCACACTTAAGGTCTCGAAAACGAGTCCGGGCGCGCAAAACATGAAAACGGGACCCGACGCCCTTGGTACCGCCGAAAATGAGTCCGGGCGCGCAAAACATGAAAACGATACCCGACGCCCTCGAGACCGCCGAAAACGAGTCCGGGCGCGCAAAGTATTAAAACGGGACCCGACGCCCTCGCTATCGCCGAAAACGAGTCTGGGCGCGCAAAACGTGAAAACGGGACCCGACGCCCTCGGTATCGCCGAAAGCGAGTCCGGGGGCGCAAAACATGAAAACGGGACCCAACGCCCTCGGTACCGCCGAAAATGAGTTCGGGCGCGCAAAACATGAAAACGATACCCGACGCCCTCGATACCGCCGAAAATGAGTCCGGGACCCGATGAGCTCGGTACAGCCGAAAACAAGTCCGGGCGCGCAAAACGTGAAAACGGGACCCGACGCCCTCTGTACCGCCGAAAACGAGTCCGGGTGCGCAAAACGAGAAAACGGGAACCGACGCCCTCGTTACCGTCAAAAATTAGTCCGGGAGCGCAAAACATGAAAACGAGACCCGACGCCCTCAGTACCGCCGAAAACTAGTCCACACGCGCAAAATAAGAAAATGGGACCCGACGCCCCCGGTACTGCCAAAATGAGTTCGGGCGCGCAAAACATGAAAACGATACCCGATGCCCTCGATACCACCGAAGACGGACCCGACGCCGTCGAGACCGCCGAAAACGAGTCCGGGCGCCTAAAACATGAAAACGGGACCCGACGCCCTCGGTACCGCCGAAAATGAGTTCGAGCGCGCAAAACATTAAAACGATACCCGACGCCCTCGGTACCGTCGAAAATGAGTCCGGGCGCGCAAAACTTGAATTCGGGACCCGACACCCTCGGTACCGCCGAAAATGAGTTCGGGCGCGCAAAACATGAAAACGATACCCGACGCCCTCGGTACCGCCGAAAATGAGTTCAGGCGCGCAAAACATGAAAACGATACCCGACGCCCTCAATACCACCGAAAACGGGACCCGACGCCCTCGATACCGCCGAAAATGAGTTCGGGCGCGCAAAACATGAAAACGATACCTGACGCCCTCGGTACCGCCGAATATGAGTTCAGGCGCGCAAAACATGAAAACGATACCCGACACCCTCGATACCACCGAAAACGGGACCCGACGCCGTCGAGACCGCCGAAAACGAGTCCGGACGCACCAAACATGAAAACGGGACCCGACGCCCTCGGTATCGCCGAAAACGAGTCCGGGCGCGCAAAACATGAAAACGGGACCCGACGCCCTCGGTATCGCCGAAAATGAGTTCGGGCGCGCAAAACTTGAAAACGGGACCCGAGGCCCATGGTACCGTCTAAAATGAGTCCGGGCGCGCAAAACATGAAAAGGGACCCGACGCCCTAGGTACCACCGAAAACGAGTCCGGGCGCGCAAAACAAGAAAATGTGACCCGACGCCCTCGGTACCGCCGAAAACGGGACCGACGCCTTCGAGACCGTCGAAAACGAGTCCGGGCGCGCAAAACATTAAAACGGGACCCGACGCCCTCGGTATCGCCGAAAATGAGTCCGGGCACGCAAAACATGAAAACGGGACCCGACGCGCTCGGTACCGCCGAAAATGAGTCCGGGCGCGCAAAACATGAAAACGATTGTTTACCCTTGAAAAGTTTCAAGGATGAATGGATGAATAAATGAAATAAATTGATGATAAAATCATAAGAAAGGGGAAGAAGAAAGAGAGCAGTGGAAAGGTGGCCCACTGATCAGGAAAAGTCGCTGCATAACCCCGGAACAAATCCATTAGTCCCACAATGGAATGCTGAGCGCAAAGTGAAGAATATAAATACCCCGCTATTCTCTATCCACTCAGCATGTGTGACACCCAAGAAGATCGAGGGAGAGAGGAGACCTCTTGGGTGTCACCATGTGATTATATCTTTTCTGACAAGTGGGACCCACATGGCAGTCCCTTATGAGCAGCTCCAATGACATGGACCTAGCCTATTTTGCTAAGAAAGCTAACCAACCCGGAACAGAGGTTAAGCATTAATCCCACAATGAAATAATACGGTGAAAGACGAGGATATAAATACCCCACCACCTCCTACTCATTCGAGGTGGCTGACCCTCGGGAGATTTAGGAGAGAGAAAATCTCCTGATGGGTCAGCCATTTGATTACATTTTCTCTGACAAATGGGACCCACCTGGCAGTCCCTTGCAGATGAATCTAACAGCATAGCCTATCTGATGAGTCACCATGTGACTATTTTCACTGACAGGTGGACCCCACACCCCAGTGACCTATTGAAGGAGTCAGAATTGAACCCTAGAAATCTGCCTTTGGAGCTAACCCTAGAAAGGAGCTGAAGCAGTATAATCCCTATGCTACATGAAATGATGTCAATGCCAAGCTAGCATTTTGATGCAGCTAGTTATAAGAAATTCCAAATGTGATTTTGCTTTCAAGGCTGACCTGGTGCCAAAGCTGCGAGCAACCACCTAACCATGCTTTGATTTGTGTCAATTACTGATAAGTAGTCAGTTCTTTGACCAAGTCACCCTCATGTTAAGGGATTGAAAGTCAATTTCACAAGACTGATCAGGTGCCAAAGTCGGGAGCAACCACCTGATCAAGTCTAGATTTGTATTAATTGCTGATAAGTAGTCAGCATTTGATCAAATCAAGCCCTAATGAATATCAATATAAGTCTAATTGGTATTTAGTTAGGGTGGTTTCTGCAAAAGGGAGATAATTGGCAGAGACATTGAGCTACAAATGAAATCAGGGATTAATTCATAAGGAATAATAGGGTTTTATGAATAAGAGAATTTTTAATTCAGAGAAGGAGGGGTAAAAATGGAATTAAAAATTACAGGGATGATCATCATGAATTTAGGGATTTTTGGTGAAAATTTCATAATTTTTGGATAAGTGGAGCTATCAGAATAAATTCAGGGAAAATAAAGGCAGATTAAATAGATTAATCAAAGGCTGAGATTTGATCAGAGCAATCCCGGGTGCAAGTTGGGGATAACAGCAGCTCTGGGTACAAACTGGGTACAAAAAACACAGGAGGTATAAAATAATCGAAGAGAGAGGGTGTGCCACGTGGCAGCCTCTCATTGGGCCATGTCAGCAAGTGGGCCCCACCCAGGTATGAGTCACTGACAGGTGGGCCCCACCTTAGTGCCACGTGGCAGACAACCAGTGGGCCACCTCACCACCCTAGTGCCACATGGCACCACACCAGAGGTCCACTTAACCCAACCTTGTGCCATATGGCACAGCCAGAGGAGGACACCTCACTACCCCAGTGCCACATGGCTCTACCTGACAGGCCCACCTCATCCCTACACTTACCACATGGCAGCACCACAGCAGCACACCTCACTCCTCATATGCCACATGGCAGTCTGCTAGCAAAACACCTCAGCAGGCTACACTACAACTATTAACACATGGCTGTATCTCATTGGTCCAATTAGGCAATATGGGCCCCAGGGGTGACACATGGCCCTTATTAATAGAAGCCACCTCAGCATGGATTAGCACTATAACAGATGATTAATAGATTGATTAAACAAGTGGACCTATCAGAGTGTGCCAAGTCAGATTGATTAAATCTAAGCAAGGGGTTAACTAATCCACAGCTGGACTAATAGGCCGAGATTCATATACTTACATGTGGGGCCCATTTGTCAGGTTTATGAATGTATAGCTCACACAGGCAATCATGCACCTAGTCTATACGCAGATCTAATCAGAGATTTAAATCAAAGGAAAGAAGCGATGTGTACCTGGCTCACTTGTATTACGCCTCTGACTGTGGGTCCCACCTAGCTGTGGACTCTGTGCGCCGGACGCACCCTCCTCTTTCTCTTCTCCTTCTCCCCTCCCTCTCTTCTTCCTTCTTCTCGACGAGGCAGAAGGCGCCATTAGAGGTGATCAAGCTCTCCAAAGCTCGCAACTCCAATTCCTTTCACCCAGAGTTAGCCTATACATGGGAGAGTATGTGCAATTGATCAGAATTGAAAAACAACAAGTGAATAAGGTGATTGAGAGAGATGAATACCTCGGGCAATTGATGAAGCACTTCAATTCCTACTTCAGAATCCAAAATTGATGGTGCAAACCTTCTCCACTTGCTTAGGCGACGCTGTAGATGAAGAAAGAAGCAGCAATTAGGGGATGAATTGAAGCAATTGAGAGGGAGTGATAAAATCGGGCAAATTGATGAAATTTGAAACCTTGCACTCTCAGCTCGAATTACCAATGCTGGCAGCCTCTATGCACCCTCACGATGCTGTTTAGGTGATGGAGATTATCAATTGGATGGTGGAGGTATGTTGTTGGCCAAGAGATGGAATCGGGTAATAAAGCTTTGAGCTTTGGAAGAAGATAACAATGGCAGAGGATGAATGAATGCTCTAGATACATTGGAATGAGTATATATAGTATGTTTAGATGTTCTAGAAGGTTCTAGCAGCATATGAGATGTGAGTCAAACATGGTCAACAGCCAAAGGCTTGAACTTTGGATTCGCTTGAATGGGGCCCACATCATAACAGAAACAATAACAGAATTGAAGAACCATGTTCATGAGCCAAGGGAGTTCAATTGATGGTGTATAAGTGGTGTATGGCTCTAATTCATTTGGTACACCATCTCAATTGCTTATATAAACCAATTACACACACAGAACAAGAAAGAGAGACAATACACACGCATACAGAAGACAAGAGATAGAGAGAACACTTTATAGAGAGAGAGAGAGTAAGAAGAAGCAAGAATCCAGAAGAGAACTCTGATAGAATCGATTGATCTCAGTTTTAACTTGAGAACTCGATCTATTTGCTTCAATTACTTGTTTGGAGGTAAGCTATATACTCTATTATCTGTCAATTAGGGATTAGTAGATTTAATTCTTGAAGATTGGAGCTTTAAAGATGTAATTGCCACTGTGTATCAGCATTTTACTGTGCTGTTTCTAAATTTCTTTGAATTTCAACCCTTTCTTCATGATTTTCTTCTTTATTTCATGCATTGCAAGTTTATATAGTATAAATCTTTCATTTCTTTCAAAGAATTTTGCTTAAAGGTTGATGAATGAGGCTGTTAAATCGATTGATCTCAGTTCAACTTGAGAACTCGGTAACAGTTGAGTTCATTGATCAATTCTTGATTCTTGAGTGAGAATTATCTTGATCCTTGTTAATACTATATGCATTAGGGTCTGTAGAGTCCTTTGAAGTCGATTGATCTCAGATATAATCTTGAGAACTCGACTGATTTGGAGTTTCAATACTGTTATCGCGTTCCGTTTCTGAAATTGAGTTTCAGATTGAGAATTAGGGAAGATTATAAGCATATGCATGCATATCATGGTTTGAATAAGTGTTATAAAGAGTATTAAGCATGACAATGTCAATATTGATCAATGAATAACATGAATTTGAAGTAAATTGTAATCGGTACCAACGGCTTCTATTGCACTTTGACAACCATCCCGAGTAATGGAGTCATCAACCAATTTGAATTGTTCTAATCATGATAGGAGGCATTTACATAGGTATACGATGTCAATTGAATGATTAATTGTTGAAAGAAACAAGTAATTGTGTTGAATTTGTGGAATCCGAGATTCGGTACCGGTTGGTACCAAATCAGTTCATCTAGCATTGGTATATAGCACGATCCACCGCATAGATCATCGATCAGATGTTGTAGAACAATTCCCCGAGGAGAGACGACACCGGAGGGACTATCTGATCGGGAGGAGACGGCCTCAGCCGCCGGGAATGCCGTCGGCGCAAATCTTGAAGGTGCTGTTGACCGGAGAGTCAATGAAACGCACCAGCACGAACATTAGCGCAAGAACACGAATATTGAAGCGCACACGCGAATCTTGGAATAAATCAGATGCTTATAACGTGATAAGTGAATCTGGGCCTTACATCTCATATGAATTAATCTTGAGGCATATCCGACGGCCCAAATAAGAATAGAGTTAAATGAAAGATAGGCGCTGATCTTGATACAGATCTGGCGGCCCATATTAAGCCCATTAATTAAATAATAACAGAATAGTGATAATATAGAGTAAATAAATGATTTGAAAATGCTATTGAACTCCAAATTGACTCAAATTTGTTTCTAAAATTTTCTTATTTTTCATACTATTTTTCTATACAATAATATTCCGGTTTTAGAAATATAATCATAATAAAACATTTTAAAAGCAAAATACATCACATATATTGGTATATTTGACTTAGCTTTGACTTGTCATTTTAAATATTATAAAAATTTCAAAAATACAAATAAAAATCATAAATAATAACTAGATATATTTTAGTGATTTTTCAAGTGATTTTCCATGAAATAATAATAGTGATAGTAATATACTATAATAAATGATGAGATTAGCTATATTCTTTGATAAATAAAAAAAATATAATAATAATAATAATAATAGATATTATGTTGATATTTTCTGTAAAAAAATAATAATAAAATAAATAGCACAAAATAAACAAAAATATACTACTATGGTAATAAATAGTAAAATGCATTTTCTTTATAATAAAGAATGATAATATAATATGAATTGTATTTCTTTTGTTATTTTTATACAAATATACAAAAATATACTTTTGATGAATAAAATGTGGTAAAAATAATAGTTTTAATAAAAACATAATGAATTTCATCCCTTATGACTAATAAAAAAATCTTATATCTTTCTATAGATAATAAATAGAAATAATAAAAATAGATATAATGAATAGTATAATAAATAGAATAGAATATTAGTAATGATTTCTTTTAGCTATTATAGATATTAAAAATAAAAAAAAATAATAAATATAATAAAAATAATAATATTAGAATAGTATAGCTAACCACTGTGCGACCCTTTTTCGCGCGCCGCCGCACCGCCGCCGGGCGATGGGTTCTGCGGAAGAAGGACACGGAGATCCCTCCCGAGCGTGCATCTGAGTGGTGTCGGCCGATTCTGCCGTTTAGAGATATTTGGATGCACATTCAGGGGGTTTTTTAGTGATTGTGAGTTCTTGTAGATTCCGGTGGGCGCAAGCCCCCACCGTTAATTACCCTAGGCTATGAACCTCGAGGCACCTCTGGATCTTTGAAAGAGAGAAGCAAATAGTATAGTTAAGAGATGGGCAAGTGGTCGTCTAAGTTTATAAAAACGGATCTACGGAAGATGAACCTACCAACAGACCGGTTCAATCTAGGGAAGACAAAACCTACAAACAGATCGGTTTTATCCTATGGGGGACGAACCTACAAACAGACCGGTTCAGTCCATGCCTCCTCGAGATGTAACCTTACCAACAGACCAGGTTAATCTCTTCATAGGGGGCTTGAGGTGAGTCTACATACAGACCGACTCAACCTCCGTTGATCTAGAAGATAAACCTACAAACAGACCGGTTCAATCTTAACTAGTCAACAACCAATCACACAAAATACAACTCGAAGCGCTGAGCCGGTTGATCTTGAGGTTGGTGAATCAGGAGAAGGGTGGATATGGCCCACGTGTTTCTTCTCACCGATCTTCTAGATCATGAATTCGTAGCACTAAGCTGATTCATAAACCTAGGAAACACAATTGCACACAATGTCAAACCTGAAGCGCTGGGCCAGTTCAACACTGAGGCATGTGTAAGTGAAGGAACCTACCTACAGAACGGTTCACATTCACTGTTTTGTGGATGAATCTACCAACAGACCGATTCAATCTCACATTCTCGGGAAATGAGCCGGGAGACAAACTCATCGACGAACAAGTTCAGTCTTGCCAGCTCAAATGGTCATGAATTACTTATTCACGACACCGAGTCATTAAGATGTCACTTCGCTCGGACATCATAATGTTCTTCTTCTTCAAAGTCGACATATCTCTCCATGCTGATGTCGTAGCTTTGGTTATTCTTCAGCGAGCGTCAAGATGTTCTTGTCTCGACTAATCATTCTACGTGTTGCATTACTTGTGCAAAATTACTATATTGCCCTACACCCCTTGTGTGAGCGTATTCAATCATGAGTTACTTGCTCATGGCAGCGAGTCATTAAGATGTCACCTATCTAGGACATCGTAATATTCTTCCTCTTCAGAGTCAATGTATATCTCCATGTTGGTATCGTAGCTCTGATTATTCTTTATCAAGCGTCAAGATGTTCTTGTCTCGACATACTTCTTCATGCTGCTATCGAAGCCTTAATCATTCTACGTTAGGATGTTCTTGTCTCAACGTATCTTATTATTCTTCATCAAGTGTCAAGATGTTCTTGTCTCGACATATCTCTTCATGCTGCCATCAAAGCTTTATTCATCTCACGTCAAGATGTTCCTGTCTCGACGTATCTTCTTATATTGCTATTAAAGCCTTAATCTTCCTACGTCAAGGTTTTCTCGTCTTGACTAATGTGTACAAATATTCTCATGTGGCTCTACACTCCTTATGTGAGCATATTCATCAAAAAAAATGCACAAAGTCTATTATAATATCTTCCATTATTATAAAGATGCATTTATTATTATTGTTATTATTACTATTATTATTATTATTATTATTACAATTATTATATTACTATTATTATTATTATTTTTTTATTATTTTTATTTCTTAAACCCTGTTTGTCTATATAGAAAATTATTTACAAAAATAATAGGAAAAGGGGTAGTTATTAATATTTTTGGGATTTTTATAACGGCTAAAATAGTAGAATTTTTATTTTTTATTATTTCTAAACTCTATTTATTTTGTAGAAAATCACTTACAAAAATAAGATGGCTTATGTTTTTTATTTATATTTTTTTAAAATGTTTATAATAGCTAAAGTAATGGAATTTTGTTATTATATTCTATTATATTGTAATACTATTCATTATGTAAAAAAAAATCATTTACAAAATTAAAAGATGGTTAGCTATACTATTATATTTTATTATTATTATTTTTTTATTTTAATATTTATAATAGCTAAAAAGAAATCATTACTAATATTCTATTTTATTTGTTATACTATTTATTATATCTATTTCTATTATTCCTACTTATTATCTATAGAAAAGCATAAGATTTTATTACTAGTCATAAGAGATGAAATTCATTATGTTTTTATCACAACTATTATTTTTATTACATTTTATTCATCAAAAGTATTTTTATTGTATATTTGTATAGAAATAACAAAAGAAATACAATTCATATTATAAAACTATATTATCATTCTTTATTATAAAAGAAAATGCATTTTACTATTTATTACTATGGTAGTATATTTTTGTATATTTTGTGCTATTTATTTTTATTATTCTTTTTGCAGGAAATATCAATATAATATCTATTATTATTATTATTATTATATTTTTTATTTATCAAAGAATATAGCTAATCTCATCATTTATTACGGTATATTACTATCATCATTATTATTTCATGGAAAATCACTTTGAAAAATCACTAAAATATATTTAGTTATTATTTATGATTTTTATTTGTATTTTTGGAATTTTTATAGTATTTAAAATGACAAGTCAAAGCTAGGTCAACTATATCAATATATGTAATGTATTTTGCTTTTAAATTGTTTTATCATGATTATATCTCTAAAACTGGAATATTATTGTATAGAAAAATAGTATGAAAAATAAGAAAATTTTAGAAACAAATTTGAGTCAATTTGGAGTTCAATAGCATTTTCAAATCATTTATTCACTATATGTAATTAATGTTCTGTTATTAATTGGTTAATGGGCTTAATCCGGGCCGCCAGATCTATATCAAGATTGGCACCCATCTTTCATTTAATCCTATTCTTATTTGGGCCGTCAGATTAGATTAAGATTTGCATTGCGTGGATCAAAGGCCCAGATCAATTCATGCTTTAATTTTCTAAATGTCCGATAGCTTAGACCCTTTGGATATGTTTCAATATTCGTGCGCCTCTTTGAGATTCGTACAGGAAACATCCCCTTCTGTCTCTCTCTCCCGTGCTTTGAGATGCGCACTGGATGAACGATTTTGATGTTCCGGCGGCCTGATCGGAGATCGGCCATTACCCACGGCGTCGCCTTGGCATGGGAAGTTAGTCTGTACCTTCGGATTATACATCGGTACGGTAGATCATCGGCGTCGCCATGATCAACAGACTGACTCGTACCGTTTTGGTACCGAATCCGTTTCCAATCGAATTAAGCCAATTCCAATCAATCTTTCTAGCATTTCTTGATTTGTCTATGCAATTCCAAACCTCAATTAACATCATTGATGATTTACACACTGTAATTACCTCTATTTCTTCTTGATTCGTCGTAGGTACTGACCCGTAGTTGATACCGACCGATAATCCAATGCTATATTCTGTATTTCCAATCAATTGTCAAGAATTACTTGATCTTGTTATCATGAAACTCATCGCCTATGTAATGCATCACAATTGAAGCATATAGCTTGATCAATTGGGGTGTTTTCGAGTGTTTTGCATTACTGGTTCTGAGTTCCAGCGATTAGTTCCAGAATTTCCATCAATTACTCGATTGAAAAGTTGAATTCTTGGAACAATTGCTTGGAAATACAGTGACTAAGAGGTCAGTGACCTTCGATTAGCCTATCTTCCTTGATTAGTGCTAGGAGATTATATAATCTTCGACTAGCTCTTCTGGCAAACCAATTCGAACTCTTGATCAATTGATTAATCAAGATAAAGGCAAGAAAATGAATCAAAGAGGATCTAAATGATAAGGCGACAGTTCAAAGGAAAGATTCAATCAAGAAAATTGAGAAATTCAATTGAATTGAAAGGGCAATTTGCGAAAATGCAATTAACAGTATTAAAATTCTGAAATTACTCAAAATCAAGCACAATTACAACTCAAACTTCCTATGTACAATGAATACACTCACCTTTCCTTCTTCTCTGTAGCTCTGAGCTCTTAGATTGATTGTTAATAATGGAAAAGGGTGACTGTTTGCCAAGTTCTCAACACTTGTTGAGATCAATTGGCTTTCTAGCTTCTCACTTGCTCTCTAAGCTTCTCAGGGATCTTATAAATGCTCTAAGGGTCGTGTGTATGCCTCTGGTCCTTAGTTCCATTCACTGGATAAGGGGTTTATATAGAAATCCATTGGTTTGACCGATTTTGACCATCTCAACCCAATTACACATGGTGCATTATACTCTTCACACTAACTGCTTCCTTGTATGCCTTATGGTCCACTGAACCGAGTCTCCATTGCCTAGCTCATGTGCAACTGCCTAGAGGCAGTTACAAGTTCAATTTATTTACTGATTTGCCACTATTCGGTTCCCATGCTCTTGCAAGCCTCTCTAGCCTCTTCTAGATCCTTCCAGACCCCATACCATGTCTATATAAGCTGCTAGCATGCTCCCTTGATCCCATTTTACAGAATTGATCTCAATTCACATCTTTTCTCTCATTACAAGCCATAATCAAGCTTCAATCTTTCATTCCAATTCCTTGCTTGTTTCTTCTGTCTCAAAGCTTCATCATCATCAACTCGGTGTCAGGCAACTCCCTGTGCTCTCATCTAGTCGATTTGCAAGCTCCATCACAGTGTTTGATCAACTCACTTCTAGGCCGAATTGTGAATTGGTGCAACTCCTACATCCAGCATTTATCTCCTCGCAATTGTCACTCTAACACCATCGCCTGAGGTCCTAGAAGCTCTCCCAGCCATCAATTGCAAGTTTTGATCTTCAATTGGCAAGTTCAAAGTTTTGACCCGAGGTGTTGCTTCTTGCCATTTCTCTCTCTGTGCTTTATCAATTTAAAATCTAATTATATGCACATGCTCTCCTTTGTATGCTGTAGCTGAGGCTAGAAGCAATTGATCTGAAACTCAACCTTTCACTCGATCTCCATTGATGATGCCTTCGAGTTCTTCTGCTGTCGAGAGGAAGAAGAAGAGAAGGAGAGAGAAGAAGGAGGGAGCGGCCGCTTCAGCGCCTGCGCCTGGCGCGCATGAGCCGAGGCAGAGGAGAAAGAAGGTGCAGCGTGCGCCAGGTGCATACTTCTTTTTATTTCAAATTTAAATCTCTGCAAATGTTTCCATATAGAACTGGTTTGTAGTTTGCTTATGCACCATAGGTTCATAGATCTGACAATGGGCCCCATCTGTAGGATTACTGAGTCTAGGCGCATAGTAATGGGTTAATGGTTGATTAGTGCATAGTTTGGGTTAATTGATATGATATGGCATGTTGTGATTGGCCCATTAGTTTAATCATCTTCCTTTATCTCTGATTATCCATTAACCAATGCTGAGGTGGCCTTATAGTATGGTGCCATGTGGCACAGGGCTAGGTGAAGTGGCCTCCTCTGGCTGTGCCATGTGGCATGGGGTTGGATGAAGTGGCCCTGCTGTATGGTGCCATGTGGCAATGGAGTGATGAGGTGGCCCACTGGCTGTCTGCCACGTGGCACTTAGGTGGGGCCCACCTGTCAGTGACTCATACCTGGGTGGGGCCCACTTGCTGACATGGCCCAATGAGAGGCTGCCACGTGGCACACCCTCTCTCTTCGGTTATTTTATGCCTCCTGTGTTTATTGCACCCAGTTTGTACCCAGAGCTGCTATCATCCCCAACTTGTACCCAGATCTGCTCTGATCAAATCTCAGCCTTTGATTAATCCATTTATTCTGCCTTTATTTTCTCTGAATTTATTCTGATAGCTCCACTTATCCAAAAATCATGAAAATTTCACCAAAAATCCCTAAATTCATGATGATCATCCCTGTAATTTTTAATTCCATCTTTACCCCTCCTTCTCTGGATTAAAAATTCTTTTATTCATAAAACCCTATTATTCCTTATGAATTAATCCCTAATCTCAATTGTAGCTCAATGTCTCTGCCAATTATCTCCCTCTTGCAGAAACCACCCTAACTAAATATCAATTAGACTTATATTGATATTTATTAGGGCTTGATTTGATCAAATGCTGACTACTTATCAGCAATTAATACAAATCTAGACTTGATCAGATGGTTGCTCCCAGCTTTGGCACCTGATCAGTCTTGTGAAATTGACTTTCAATCCCTTAACATGAGGGTGACTTGGTCAAATAACTGACTACTTATCAGTAATTGACACAAATCAAAGCATGGTTAGGTGGTTGCTCGCAGCTTTGGCACCAGGTCAGCCTTGAAAGCAAAATCACATTTGGAATTTCTCATGATTAGTTGCATCAAAATGCTAGCTTGGCATTGACATCATTTCATGTAGCATAGGGATTATACTGCTTCAGCTCCTTTCTAGGGTTAGCTTCAAAGGCAGATTTCTAAGGTTCAATTCTGACCCTCTTCAATAGGTCACTGAGGTGTGGGATCCACCTGTCAGTGAGAATGGTCATATGGACGACTCATCAGATAGGCTATGCTATTAGGTTCATCTACAAGGGACTGCCATGTGGGTCCCACTTGTCAGAAAAGGTATAATCACATGGTGACACCCAAGAGGTCTCCTCTCTCCCTCGATCTTCTTGGGTGTCACACATGCTGAGTGGATAGAGAATAGCGGGGTATTTATACTCTTCACTTTGCGCTCAGCATTCCATTGTGGGACTAATGGATTTGTTCCGGGATTATGCAGCGACTTTTCCTGATCAGTGGGCCATCTTTCCACTGCTCTCTCTCTTCCCCCTTTTTCTTATGATTTATCATTATTCATCAATTTATTTTCATTTATTTATCTACTCATCCTTGAAATCTTTTCAAGGGTAAACAAAGAGCCACCCACCAAAGCGGGCCCCGATGTGTTTTTTTTTAGAAAATTAAGGGGGTTGCTTTGGTGCATGTATTCGTCGCACATTTTCTTTTCCTATCTTCTTCCCTCCTTTATTATTGACTTTATCACCTCTATTCTAGATTCGACCATCTCTCCATATGGCACGATTCCTAGACGTCCTCGGAGTCATTATCTCCCTCTCTACGAGGATCCAGAGGACTGGATACCCACCATTAGGGTTACACGCGGCACCCCCATACATCTTCGAGCTGGTGGTCTGATTTTTCGCGACGAGCAGCCTCACGATATTACGCCCTTACTGCCTCGAGATCTTTCAGCCGCAGCTCCTCCTGTTCATCTCCTTGGCAAGGAGATGATCGATGGAGAGGCCTCTCGCTGGGCTAGCATTGACTTCAGTCTTCCACTCAAATATCATGGGCATCAGTTAGAGTGGATTCGCTACATCCTTACACAGGAGAGGGATGTCCTTTGTAGTTCAGGTGTGTACAGTTGTATTTTCCTGTCGATGTTTCGGTACCACATAGACACACCTTGGCTCTGTGCTTTCTGCGAGCGATGGAGCTACTCCACCAACACCCTCTTTATTGATGATCGAGAGCTGACTCCCACACTTTGGGAGATTCGTCAGCTGACCGGTCTGCCCGTATTCGGTCATTATTATGACGAGTTCTTACTATCAGAGGATGACTTGAGGGACCCTTCTCTGCATCCAGCTTCTCTTCGGGAGGTGTACAGGATTTATGATCAGTTGAGAGGGCAGCATCTTTCTGTCCCCTTCAGATTCTGGATATCTTATTTCACTGATCGGGTACATTCTCATGCCGAGTGTTGTGCTTCTACTCGTGACCCTTTTGGTACCGGACATCTCGGTCTTTTTAGTGATGTGGCTGCTCCTTCACAGGACACTCTATGCTCACATGAGATCGATCGTGAGACTTATTTGACAGCCTTTCTTTCCTGGTGGATTTGTTTCTTTCTACTTCCCAGTTCGGGGGCCCGTACCATTCGTCCCTCGGTATTTGTGATGGCGAGTCAGATTGCTCGCGGTGAGAGAGTTTCATTGGCCGTGCCCGTCTTGGCCAATATCTACAGGAGTTTGCGAGGTATGACATCTTCACGCGATCCTTCTCACTGTGGGGAGTTGGTACCTTGGCACTTCATCAGTGGATGGTTGCATATGTATTGGTCTGGCTTGTATCACCCATCCTTATCATCAGACTTGAGGGCCCACCTACCCATCTTGGGTGACTTAGCCGGTACAGAGCCTGCCTCTTTGACTCCAGAGGATGCTCGTTTCAGATTCTACCGCAGCCATGACCATCTGAGGTTAGCTCGTACTAGATTGGCTACTCACCATCTGGCTGGGACCACCTGCAGATCTCTAGTTGATGCGGCATTTCATTCTAGAGGTTCTTCTCCTCTCAGAGATCAGCCAGATGTCTTAGATTATTTCATCAGTCTTCGCCACGGGTTCTTACCACTCCGTATCGGCGATTATGCTTTCATAGAGCCCTATTCTCCACACAGATGTGCACATCAGTTTGGTTTAGACCAGGACGTACCTCTCTTTCTCCTTCGTCCTGAGTCTTTAGCGATGGACCTCAAGGGCCTCGGGTGGTGCTATTCACATCTATTCCGCTTAGGGACAGGTTCTCACTTTCAGACGGTTCCTGCTTCCCGTACACCCACATTCTCGAGAC